>JAYDZE010077948.1:0-25027 GCA_034509125.1 Monilaria moniliformis
TGGTCATGATATAGTCCTAGTTATGCAATAGAATTGTGTTCAGAAATGAACACACCTCTCTCTCTCTCTCTCTATATATATATATATAGTCGCACTAGTGTCAAACTGTTCAGATCAGAACTAAGACCTAATATAAGCCATAAGATCCGAAAATATATGGTCCAGATTTAATTCACGTATATCATTACAACCTTAGAACAATATTATCACAAGGGTAATATTGTCTATCTAACACAAAAAACGCGCGTTAGTTTTGGAAATGTCCAAGATTTACGGCAAAAGATCTTGAACACGATCTTGATCATTTACGTGCTTTATCTTCCATTTTCCAAAACAGTTGAACACATTCTATACTTCATTCCAGCTTCCTTTCATCTTCTTCCTTCAAAACCTATAAAAGTTTTACGTATCAAATATGATTCAGTATGTCATTTTTTAAAATAAATAAAATAAAAAACTCATCTTCTTTTTTATGTTTCTTTTTTTTAATCATATTTATACATGCAATCATATTTTTTTTTTATCATACGCAGTCAAATTAAGAGCCAATTGTCTATAACATCTGCCGCTCAATTGACATACTGTATATTTCTATAGTTATTTTTTATTTTCATTTTTTTTTTTTACTTAGGGGAGGGAAAGTGATGCGATTTAATCTTTAGACCTGTCTATTACAAGACTGTTTGGTGTCACTGAAAGGATTGTACATCTATATAGTTAAACAATGGCTTGTGGTTATATTGCATTTAATATCAAGTTAAAAACAATACTATGTTAATTATTGAGTATATATATGAAACTTAGGTTTGATATTTATGAAGTTGTTTTTTTGGTGATCAAAATAAAGGAAACCATATTCATCTTTGAATTAATTTTTGGTGACAGGTATGTTATTTTCCTTATTGGCTACCTGTTTGGTATCTTTCGAGGTGTCTACAGAATTGGTTGTGTTGTTTTTGGGGTCTTGAGTCACAGACCCATTGTTGCCGATTCATGCTTGCTAGGGAGCTAGCCTGGCTGGTGGCCTTGTGTGAGCGCGTGCTTATCTTTTACTACGGGACCCAATCCCATGCAGCTCGCTCGTTTCACCCTTGGTTTCACGGGTACTCTTTTTCCTATAAGGGTTTTTCCTACATGGGTTTTTAAAGAGGCCCGATCCATCATTCTCCGACGCTCTGGTGGTTTACTGTGTGGCTTGGAATAGGGCCTTGATCTATTGCAATTTACTAAATTTCCACTTCCTACTTTCATAAGTTTTCTTGATACTAAAATGGGAATCGATTCGACGATGACTAAGTAGTATTCGGGGATTTTTCAAATTAAGAAAACCGTTACTTTAGGATACTTGTCTTGCATCAGGAAAATCACAAGTTCCTATAATTTTTTACCATAGCATCGTGAAGAACTTATGTAAGCACAAACCGAGTACAAATAGACTTGGGACTTGAAAAAACTTTCATAAACAAGGAAAATGAGAGAGAGAGAGAGAGAGTATTATAAAGTTATGTACTCTTGGCCATCCACATGGTGCGAATTTCAATTTGGAAATAGCTAGATCTATGGTTCAAATGCTACGGCATTTCTTTTCCTCAAGTCAAATAAAAAAACGTATAATGTGAAGCGATGTTTTTTAAAAATTTCTTACATATGGAGATCCAATAATATCTTAAATAATGTGTTCCACATCAATAATATCTTTACTGACAAATGTCTTACTAGAGGGAAAGAACATCGTAATTTGAATTGTTCTTGAGTCGCTTGCATATAGATCTCTAAATGCACGGTGCGAATTGTAAGTGGATGGCCACTCTTTTGGGATCATTTACAAAAAATATTTTATGTTCTAAATATGCAGAAAAAAAATATATATCTTAAATCTTTCAAAAAAACTGCAAATATGGCATATGATAAAAGAAATTATATGTTATATTTGCAACTTTATTATAAGATCACAATTTTAATAAATGTCGGGTTATTTTGCAATTCGATTTAAAGATAGTGTAATTAACCTTAAATAACCTACGGAAATTACAAGAAACTTTGCCTTCCCATTTCGGGCAATGTAATAAATAATGATGAAAAGGAAAAATTCATAGGAAGGTCGAAAGAACAGAATATACTAAACTTTGATGCAATACAATTAGGAAAAGAATGATTCTCCCCTTTTCCAGAAAGAAATCTTTTTAAAACTTGTACTGCTTCCCATTTCTTTTCACTGCACGTATTCTCCCTCTTTAATATATATATATATATATATATATATGGTCCATGCACATTAATCTTCACAAATTGTAATTGTAGAAACAAAATTTAGAGACATGATGGAACACCTCAAAAGTCTTTGTTTTCCATTACTTGTGGTTTCAGTTCTTGTCATATCAGGTAATAAATAGTATGTGTTTATACGATAGCTACATTCAGTTTACCGTTTTAACCGTTTCAATGATGTTATTTCAGGCAATAAAAATTTCAAGTGATTATTTAGCAATTAACCCGATAAAATATGATAATATAATATATTCAAGTGCTACCAAATATTTTCATTTTGAGATAACACAATTAATGATTTCCTTCAAAATTGCAACATTAGATCAAGAAAGTAGCAATTACGAAATAAATAATAATTTTCTTTTTCTAAAAAGAGGAGTTTTGTCATGAATTTGCATGATTTGTTGCAGGGCCGAAACCTACCGAGGGCGCAAGAGTCTTCACCATCGTCAACTACTGCGGCCAAATGATCTGGCCGGCGGTATTTCCCGGCGACAACTTCAACGGCGGCGGGTTCACCCTGAAAACCGGGGAGAGCCGCGTGTTCACCGCCCCCGTGGGGTGGTCCGGCCGCATATGGGGCCGCACCGGCTGCAAGTTCGACAGCAGCGGCAACGGGTCGTGCGAGACCGGCAGCTGCGGCTCCAGCTTCAAGTGTGGCGCCTCCGGCAACACGCCAGCGTCTCTGGCAGAGTTCACTCTGGCCTCACCGGACTTCTACGATGTCAGCCTGGTTGACGGCTTCAACCTGCCGATGACAGTGACGCCGATCAACGGGAGTGGCGGCAACTGCAGTGCCGCCGGCTGCGATGGCGACCTCCGGCAGAGCTGCCCGAAGGAGCTGGCAGTGCAGGGGAGTGGGGGGCGCGTGGTGGGGTGCAGGAGTGCGTGCGACGTCTTTAACACAGACGAGTACTGCTGCAGAGGGCTGTACGGGAATTCGGTGACCTGTCAACCAACGTCGTATTCGAAGCTCTTCAAGAAGGCTTGCCCCACCGCGTATAGCTACGCCTACGACGATCCCAGCAGTATCTTCACCTGCTCCGCCTCCGATTACGTCGTCTCCTTCTGCTCCTCCAGGTATATATATGAATATCAAGTCTCGAGAGCGTTTGAATTATTTTAGAATTCTTTTTGTTTTGGCAGGAACCATTCTGTGTGCTCATACCATAACAACAAACTAGTATGTGGGGGAGCGAGTGGATTGAGGGCAAGTGGTGTCAAGTGGTTGATGATGACTTTTACATTGATCATCACAACTCTTTGGAAAATTTGTTGAATTGTCCAAGATACATATATCTATATACCTAATGCAACTTTTGAGAGCAAAGAAAGGTGTTTTGTAGTTTGGCATTGTTTCTAAGCCAATGCAAATTCACGTATGTTGATTGCTATTTCTTCCAAGAAATTGTTCATTCCCAATTGTACAACTTATGTAAAAGGCAATGGGAGAGATTCAAAGTAGGAATACCTTATTCCAGTGGCACTACAAAAACAACACCAAATTAATCCCAAAATTTCAAGCATTCTTTTAGCTCTCATGTAGATTCACTGAGGTAGCAATGTGGATTATAAATGGCTATAATTCTACAAATACAACATCTATTACTAAAGTATGATGAATTGCAAATAGAGTTATCTCACGCTGGGAGCCTTCTCCTTCTTTAGGCTAGCGAGTTGTTCGATGAGCTTCCTCTCGTCGCCACTCAGTCGTTTCGGGATCTCGACTTGCACTTTAACAAGCTGGTCTCCCCTCATGTTCCTCTTGTTAAGAAGAGGGACGCCTTTCTTTGCCATGACTAAGGTCGTCCCCGGTTGCGTGCCTGACGGAATTTTGAGGTCGACCATTCCATCAACAGTTGGTACCTTGGTCGTCGTTCCTAAGATGGCGTCTATGTAAGAAACCTTGCACGTATAAAGAATATTGGTGTCATCCCTTCTCAGAACGGGATCGGGCAGGACGTCAATGGTGACGAAAAGATCTCCGGGAGGGCCCCCTTTACGTCCGGCATTTCCCTCGTTACGCACCCTCAAACGGCTTCCAGAATCCACCCCGGCCGGGACTTTCAAGCTGATACGCTTCGACTTTCTTACTCGGCCTTCACCCCCACAAGTGTTGCAAGGCGTCGATATCTCTCCCTCTCCACCACAAGTTGAACAAGTCATGACCTGTTGAAAGACACCTAGTGGTGTCCTCGTGGATGCTACGACTTGCCCTTGACCTCCGCACGTGCTGCACTTGGTCGGACTCGTTCCCGGTTTCGCCCCCGAACCATCACAGGTGCTGCAGCTCTCAAGACGAGTTATTTCAATCTCCTTCTCGATGCCAAACACTGCATCTTTGAAGTTGAGGATTAAATTGTAGACCTGGTCTTCGCCTTCAGTGGCTCGGCTGCGGGATCCCCTTCCTCCCATGCCCATACCACCCATACCACCCATGCCTTCGAATAATGACTCGAATATATCAAATGGGTTGTTGAAATCCTGCCATTGAAAGTAGACAAATGTTATAACACTTGCCACAATAACAAACCACCATTAAGTAACCGGTGCTTTTGTTTATTTCTTATATTCTTTAGTGCTAAGGTACAAAAATACTCGTAACGTTTAGATCAAAGGAGTATACTCCACTGGATTTCTTCTTTTCTCTTGGAGTAAAAACAATAAAGGAACTTTCTTTTAGGTGCAAATAACCCCCCTCGAACTAACCGTGCCAAACTCTATATTTTATTACATACTATATATACACATCCTTTAATAATTCCAATATGTACTCTTCATTTTATTGATAGCTTACTCTTAAAATTTACGGATTACCATTCATCTATTTCTAATACTATTGTGTATATATAAGATTAGATAACTTCAATAAATAAAAATATCGAGAACTGACGTGCATATGTTAATGGACTATCTAAACATTGGCCTAATAGCTAGGGGTGTTTTGTGCCTAAACCGTATTTATTGTTCAACTATTTTAGTGGCTTCCGATTTCCAATAGTGGCAGCATAACTTACCCCCATACCCATGCCAGCACCTTTAAGCCCGGCCTCACCATACTTGTCATATATGGAACGTTTCTCATCATCTGATAAAACCTGTCACAGAATTTATTATTTAGAAAATCATGTATATAGAATGCTCAAGTAAAAAATGTGAAGTGCGTATATTTTACAAGGATCAGATTCCTACCTCGTAAGCATTACTAATCTCCTTAAACTTTTCTTCCGCTCCAGGTTCCCTGCATTTCAGATGTATACCTTAAGAAGAATATTTCAAATTTGCAAAGTTTCATATCATTACAGGAAACCTCAAACATAACAAATAAAATGGCATAACAACCACAAGCTACTATATGTTCCCTATCACATTGATGAGAATCTGGCAGAGTTCTCCACAAGGATACTTTCCTTGCATAGTTGCATGTATCTCAATAGATGAAGATTGTTTTTACCATAGATTGCAAAACGAGCATAGTTTTATGTGCAGCATTATCTTAAAACGAACATCCTTCAACAACATAATTCACATATTAATGGCTTTTAATATCAGCTTAAATATTCAATGCCAGCAATTTCAGTCTCATAATCATTTCTACATCAGTTTCAGAGCTTATTCCTTGAAAAGATCATAGAAAATGCCAACAAACAAAAGACATGCCTTTGTTTTTTGTTTTTGTTTTTTGAAAACCAAAAACATGCTAATTTGAACATGAACATTGAACGCCAAAGCAACTTATAAAGAACAAATATAAAAGGAGAAAATGAACAAAGTAGTTGAAAGCCAGTAAAGACCAAAGGTGTGTCAGGGCTTACTTGTTCACGTCTGGATGATAGTTCCGAGCAAGCTTTCGATATGCTGAAGAAGAAAGTAAAACAAATGAGATATAAATTAAATCCTATGCTGCATAAGAAAAAACACTTAACATTGAAGCAGTTAGCACAATTTAAGAAAAGACCAACTAGTTCAATGGCATTATGAGGATTCAGATTGACTAATTAAAACAGGCATTTGTCATGTAAAATTAACTCAAATGAGCCTACAACTCTTAAAGATTATCATTCAGATTAAAAAAATCAATGGAAACGAAACACGCAAAGAATTCTAAATGGAGGATTGCAAATAATGAAGGAACATGTTACAAAAACATTTACTAAATGGGAGGCTAATACAATGATGAATGACGATATAAAAAGTTTGAATTAAACATCTTTATGTCGATGCCCAAAATGAGAAGTCAACAGAGAAGTAATAGCATGGCAGGAATTAGAGATTCGATGGTCACCAGAAAAAATTGACTAAAATATGTCATCGAATCGATTCACTCATTTAGGCAAGACTGCATTATTCAAACAAAAATATCATAGTCCAACAAAAAGATGTGCAGGATCTGCAGGTCGGTGGAGGTGGGGGAAAAACATGATCAAATGGGACGCAGAGATACGGGTAGCCATTCTTGAATAGAGTTCAACATTAAATCAAGATATTCTGCTCCGAGAGCTTGGGCAATGAGTTCGGTAGTTAAGCACAAGTGCACAACAGTAGAGTACATAAAAGAGTCAAGCTAACACTAACCACTTTTGATCTCAGACTTGTTCGCATTTTTAGAGACACCAAGGACAGAATAGTAATCCTGCATCAAAAAAGTCACTCATGAGTATATATATATATATATGGGAAATATGTAACAAGATGTGAATGGTTCCCTTTTTTCTTATTTACAGAAAGGAAATTTTTTGCAATTCTGCCTAAAGTAGGACAGCTGCACCAGTTTACTTGATCTTTTCATGGGCATATCAATGTAAGCATTACATTAGAGGTTTATGTGTAGTTTTTGTGGGGTTTTCTTTCTTTACTTTCCTTCATTTTACTTTTTTTAATCGATAGTGGATCTGAGCATGTGGATTGATGTGGGGCATGCGGAAGAATTAAGGTTCTCCTCAGGCCCAACTAGTCAACTCCAACAGATAGCCTAATACTATTAACGTGCATTAGAGCATCAATCGTAATAGACAACAAAACCATATACAGTAGCTAACTCACTCGTTCAGCTCGTACAACAAGGTGGGCACCTCTCCTCTGGCATGGTTTGGCGTATGATGCTGAACCAAAAAGTTCACCCAAGGGTTTCTTTGATAAAATTGTTGAACTTAGCGATGCGACCCTTTTGGACAAACTGCACACAATAGACAATGAGGTGAACAATGACAGAAAGAATTGGAGAATGAATTTTGTTAGTATAAATTAATAGTGACCCCCCCCCTCCTCCTGGCAAGAAGAAAACTGAGAAAAAGAAAGAAAGAACTAAACACGCATTTATGGACGTACAAGCAATGATAGGAAGAACTCCACAAAACATCAAAACATACAATCAACACAAAAGAGATCTGAGAATGTTCCAGGTATATTCACATATATTGACTCCTTGAGATGTGGCTAAACGAGATAGAAAGGGACAAATCATATTAGTACACATGGCCATGTAATGACAGTGTGGACACGTGCAAGACATGTCGAGGTAACTGAGGGAAAAGAAGTAGCACGATTATCAAAAGAGAGCTGAGACATAACATACACGTGCCAATGGTGCGAAAGGGTGCACACGTGCGAGGCACATACATAGGGAAAGAAAGGAGAAGCATGACCATCAAAATAAGGGAGAGACAAAGATATTAGTATGATAACAACAAATAATTATTGCATATCAGCATAACTATGGCCTAGCAAGTAACTAACCGTCCATTGGAAGTGGGGATCTGGCGGGACTCTAATGTCTCACATTCTACTAATTAATCTTATCATAAACCTCAACATGCTACCCAAGATGAGCCAAAAAACCGAGCTGCACTTAAAACTACATTATAGTACTAGCTATAAGACAAAAAGAAAGCACAAAGCCATCAATGAGCACCAAATTGCCCCAGCATCAATAACCAAATTCTTATGTACAACATGGTAAAATACTAAGCATCACCAAATGCAGCTACTAAACGAATAAAAGATGGCTCTGGAAAAGCATCAATAACAAAATGCATGTTCGCAAACATATATAAATCATAAGCACCGGAAACTGCAGTTACTCAACGAATAAAAGATGGCCCTAGATACGTTAAACCTAAGTTTTTCAAAAACGACAAAGAGAAAGCCTACCAATGAGTAGACGCCGATGCTCTAGTTACAGCAGAGGATCCGAATACGAACTGAGGCTGAACTCCCCACAGCGCAACCCGCATACTTCCACAAGGAATGACTGCCATCCAATGCCCTGCTCATTTGGACCAAACAACAATTGAAGCTTCAATTTTAGCAAAAAAACCTAAACTAACCATAGAATCACAGCAGCAATATTCCTTAGCACTCTATCATTCTTTTCTTTTCCATTCTTCCACAACCCAAATTGCGAAAGCCAAAAAGTATAATTCTTGATGGGGAACAAACATCACATTTCTTCACAGAATCGTTTGCAAGGCCTGATAAAAAGGTTAAAGCTGCAGCTTTGAGACACCAAATTTTATCGGCCAATTTCCAACTTAGATTTAAGAAAAGCAGCAATGAAATCCAAAGTCACTGAATTATGCCCCCTAACTATAAAGGTGGTTCGATATCTCAAAATCCATACCAAGATTTCCGCGGCGCAAGTGCGTGGCTGATAAATTAGACAATTACGAATTCAAGATTGAATTTATATTTACCTTTTGAGTAGATATACGACCTCGAAAGGTAGAGGTTAGAGGTGAGGAAATTTGAGATAACCAGAAGCTTGTAGAGAAGTAGGCCTAACCAGAAACGGGAGCTTCAGCATAGGGCAAGTCGCTTCCCATTTTGTTATATACCAACCGGGTCGGGTAGGGTCGGGATCCCACCCTGATTCTAGATTCTTACTACCATCATCTTATAATTGTGTCCACTTACGTTGTTGGGCACTTGTGTTGCTTTGAACGTTGCCCCAACCTCAAATATATACTTCGCCACTTCCACTTAAAATATCTATTTCTTTTGAGTATAAATATTAAAAAAATATTATTGAGTATAAAATTCATTAGTTCACATGTATTTTTTGAGCAAGAGAGAAGAAAAAATCAAAGACAATTACATAAATGATTATATTTAAAAAAACTTATTATTTCCTAAAATAGAATGAGACACTTCAAAATTTTATAAAGAAAAATGACATACTTTAAATGAGACAGGAGAGTATATTTTTAATAATTGAAAATTAATTTTCAAAATGTAACAAAATTTAAACTAGTCAATTTGAATAGTGATAAATAATATACAAAATTATTCATTTTTACCAAAGTATTTCTCAATAATTAACGATTCTAATCGATTTGAATTTACAATTTTCTTTTACAACATACGTAGAAGAAATAGAAAAAGAGAGAAATTCTTGAAGTTGATTCCATCATCTTCGTCGTCAACACCACCGCAATCCTTGTGCCGGAAATGAAAATCTGAATATAGTTTTTTGTAGTAAACCACACGCACTACTAAGCATAAAGATGGTTTTTCGAACTAATTTGGATTAGTTCCGACGGTGACGACGATAACGTGTAGGATGTATTTGGTAGAATGTATTTGGAATTAAATTGGAATTGTAATTTTATAGAATTAAATTTGAGTTATAATATTTTAACTGAAATCCAAATAATTTGTTTGGTAAAATTAAGTAATTGTTGTGATTCTAAATCTTTTGTTTGGTAAGTAAAAAAAGTAACAAAAATTTGACATTAACTTTTAATTGAATAGTTTATTTTATTTTATATTTATACACATTATGTAGCATTTAGAGTATTTGTATGTGTGTGTATATGTGTGTATTATTTATTTATTTTATAAATCTGGCACTAAACAAATCTATGGTACCAAACACACCCTTCCATTATATTATCTATTTTATATAATCCAAATACATATTCGTTTGCATTAGTTCAATAGAAAATTAAATGAAAAACAAAATAATTGTGTTCTCATCAAATGAATAAATATGTTATGTTTTTCTAAAATATCTAAAGAACAAACCACGAAATTTTTGAATGAAATGACTACAAATTAGATGCCAAAAAGAACTAGAGAGAGTGTAAGGAAGACAGTGGTGTGTATGTATGTGTATGTGTATGTGTGTATGAGTATAAATGTGTGTGTGTGTGAGAGAGGGAGGGGTGTGTGTGTGTGAGAGAGAGAGAGAGATAAAGAAAGAGTGCGTGTGTGTGTGTGTATGAGACAGAGAGAGAGAGAGAGGGTGTGTGTGTGTGTGTGTGTGTGAGAGGGGAAGAGGGGGAGAGAAAGGGTGTGTGTGCGAGTGAGTGTGAGATAGAGAGAGGGGTATGTGTGAGAGAGAAAAAAAAAAGGGTATGTGTAGGATGGATAGAAAGAGAGAGAGGGGGTTGTGTGTGTGTTAGAGAGAGAGAGAGAGAGAGGACGTGTGTGTGTGAGAGAGAGAGTGAGAGAGAGATGGCGTGCGAGCGTGTGTGCGTGTGAGAGAGAAGGGGGCGTTAGAGAAAGAAAGAGAAAGAGTGTGAGTGTGTGTGAGAGAGAGCACACATTAGGGATATGAAATTATAAATATTTACTTTAGCTATGTAATTCAAATTGTGGAATTGAGGGATTTGGAATTAGAATTCAATTTCAAATTCAAATATTTCTATTGTACCAAACAATGGATTTAGAATTGGTGGCTCCAATTCCAAATTCAAACCCTCAATTCCATGATATCAAACACACTCTTAGGGTGCGTTTGGTAAAATGGATTTGAAATTACAATTATATGGAATTGAATTTGAAGTTATGGTATCCTAATTCAATTTCAAATCCTTGGTAGGGCAAAAATTAAACAAGATTTGTAATTGACTTTTGATTGAATAATTTTTTATTTTATTTTTATTTATATACATTATGTAATTCTATATTATTTTTCTATATATTTTAAATTGTGTGTGCAAGTGTATGTTTTGTGTGTGTGTATGTGTCGTGTGTGTTTGTTATGTGTGTTGTGTGTCCGTGTAGTGTGTGTATTGTGTGTATTGTGTGTGCGAGCAATGTTGTCATGTGAAATGTGTGTTTGTTGTGTGTAATTTTGTGTGTCGTATGTGTTGCGTGTGTTTTTTGTGTGTGCAGTTTATGTATTGCACAGTGTGTGTGTGTGTATTGTGTGTGTGATTTTTGTCGTGTATGTTGTGTGTTTTTTGTGTGTGTAGTGTGTGTAGTGTGTGTATTGTGTGCAGTGTGTGTGTACGCGCAGTATGTGTATTGGCTGTCGTGTGTGTGTAGTGCGTGTATTGTGTGCAGTGTGTACAGTATGTGTATTGTGTGTAGTGTATAGTGTGTGTATTGTGTGTTTGTGTGTGTTGTGTGTATGTTCGAGATGTACTAAATTTTGTGTTCGAGAGGTACTCAATTTTATATTTATTTGTATTTCCAAATCTTTACTTTAACTATAGAATTCAAATTGTTGAATTGTGTGGATTTCCAAATCCAAATATTTTTATAGTACCAAATAATGGATTTAGAATTGAAAGCTTTAATTCCAAATCCAAACCTCCAATTCTGTTTTTATAGTACAAAATAATGGATTTGGAATTGAAAGCTTTAATTCCAAATCCAAACCTCCAATTCTGTGATACTAAACGGACTCTTAATGTAAATATAATGAAAAAGATTTTGCCTTGAAATTTCTTATGGTGCCCTTAGAAGGCTAATTGGGTTTAGGACCATAATTGAAATTTGTTGATGGTTATAACATGTAATCTTACTTGAAATAAATTATCAATGTCAATTTAGCATTGCATTTGAAAGTTGAATATAGGTTTGGAATATAGAGCGTAAGCTATCGGACAATGATGCCAAATTGTCCGAACACAACCATGAGATGTGTGGTCGAGCCTAAAAAAATTAGAGATGAAAAATTACACAATCTCGAAAAAAATCACCTAAAATTATAGCAGTATATGGCAAGACTCGACTCAATTTTTACGGCTATGTTACTTGAAATCACTTGCATACATTTGATTTTAATGTTAAACACAAAATTAATTTTAAGATTTGAATTTTAGGGGGTGTTTGGCTTATTTTAGAGAGCTTATAAGTTGAACTTATAAGTTAGAGAGAGAAAATTATATATTAGAGAGAAATAGAAAAAATATGAGATTGAAAAAGTATATATGAAAACAAGAAATTATAGTAAAATTATTAGGGGAAAACTATATATAGCCAAAATAATAAACGGTATTCTTTTTTATCCACACTCATAAGAGCATGATTGTTCATTTTAGGGGGTAATTGTCTAAAGTACCCTTTAATTTTTGAAAAATGTTGAACAACGCTTTATTTTTTGTTCTTCATTTCTTTGTTGTTGTTGTTGTTGTTGTTGTTGTTGTTGTTATTATTATTATTATTATTATTATTATTCCTTTTCTTTTCCAAAAAGTATCAATTTCAGCAGCTCTGGCCACCATGTTCCCCTCACGCTTGATGAGAAAATTGAAGTTCTATAGAGAAAGTTATGATAATTCTACGAAAACTATCGATGGACATGGATGGACAATGTAGTAGACATAGTAGTGGATGGAATACTTCAGAGCCATGTTTGAGCCCTCAATCAATTTCTTTTACTTCTGGTGTCTCTAATAATATCTCTTCATCTTCGTAAGTACCTTACGTGGACATCTAACACACCTAAATTGGAGTTTTGTAGAAAATATTATAAATATTCTACGAAAAGTGTTAGTGGATACGGTTGGACACAGTAGCAAACACGATTGTGGACACAATAGAATAAAATACTTCGAAGCCCTGTTTGAGCCAAAATTGATTGCCTTTGTTTAGGCCTTTAATACTACCTCTTTATCTTCGAAAAAGCTCGTGGATATCTTACACGCCACAATCTGAGTTATGTTGAGAAAGTTATGACAATTCTATGAAAATTGTCAGAGGACACGGTAGTGAATACAGTTGGACACAATAGTGCTCTTACGGACACGGTAGTGGAACTTCCATGTACCCTAAAACATCGTGTGCACTGTGAAAACACTAATATTTCGATGTGTTTGAGTAAAAAATAGATGAAGTCGTGCCTTTTAGTACTAATTATAATCCATTATTTTAGAGCATGGATTGCAATAAATATTCAAGCATATCGATCAATGTTAATTTTACATGTATTGGTTATTCTAGGTAGTATTAGTGATAGTAACATATTTAATGCGTGCTAATCAATTTATTTATTGTTTAACATAAGAGTGATGTATAATGATTATATTTCACATTATTTTGTTTCATATTCACGATTATGACTTTTATGCTCAAATATATTGCAATATTAGTATTTCACTAGTATACACATTGTTATAGTGTACATTCATGTCTAATTGTGTCCTTTCGTGTCTTGAAGGATAGAAGATTTTTTTCCGATTATTCCATATGGTTGTTGATTTTACGATCAAATCGAGTCTTTTAAGACTAATTATATTCCACATATTTTAATTATGGATTATCATTAATGTTATTGGATTATATCGATCAAATTTGTGAATGATGTGGTACTCCCAAATCAGTAGATTCTTCTCACAAGTATTGGTAGTGCTACGTAGTGTTAGTGATTAGGACATATTTAATGTGTGTTAATCAATTAATTTATTATTTAACATAAGAATGACGCATAGTGGTAATATCTTGTATTATTTAGTCATATATTCATGACTACATTGACTTTTATGCTCAAATATATCGAAATATTAGTGTTTTTACTAATGTACATGGTATTACTGTTATTCAAATATATCTATCAAAGTGAGGAATGATGTGATAATTTGAATAAAGTAGGTTCATCATACAAGTATTAGTAATTCTACGTATACAATGTTAGTGATAGAAACATATTTAATGTGTGATAATCAATTTATATATCATATAACATAAGAATGATACATAATGATAGTATTTTGCATTATTAGTGTTATATTCACGATTACATCGATTTTTTCCTCAAACATATCGAAATAAAAGTGTTTTCACTAGTGCACACGCTGTTTTATGTTACACGCTATTCTAGGATACACAGAAGTTACACTATCGTGTCCACAAGAGCACTACTATGTCAATCGTATCCACAACCGTGTCCACTGGCAGTTTTCATAAAATTGAACTTTCTCTATTGAACTCTGATTGAGGGGTGAAAGATATACACGCGAAACTTTTTTGAAGAAGCAAAGATAGTATTAGAGGCCCCAGAAGCAAAAGAAATTGTTTGATGACTCAAACCAACATCAAAGTATTTTGTTCACTACCGTGTCCACAACTGTGTTCCCTACCGTGTCTAACCATATCTACTTGCAATTTTCATAGAATTATCATAACTTTCTATACAGAAATCCAATTAAGATTATTAAGATATCCACGTGAATCACTTTCAAAGAAGAAGAGATAGTATTAGATGCACCAAAAGCAAAGGAAACCGTTTAAGGGTTCAAACATAGTTCTGAACTATCTTGTCCATTATGGTGTCCATTATTGTATTCATGTGTCCCTGGCAGTTTTTGTAGAATTCTCATAAATTTATCTACAAAACTCCTATTGAGGTGTGTAAAATGTCCACGCGAAGTAATTTCGAAGAAGAAATAATAGAATTACGGGCCCCAGAAACTGTTGAAATCTTTTGAGGGCTCAAACTTTGCTCCAAATTATTTTGTCCACTACCATATCTTCAATCTTGTTCATTACCGTATCTATCTATATCCACTGGCAGGTTTCATAGAATTGTCATAACTTTATCTATGGAACTCTGACTGAGGCAAGTAAGATATCCATGATAATCACTTTCAAAGATGAAGGGGTAGTATTAGAAGCCTCGGAAGTAAAGAAAATCGTTTGTGGGCTCAAACATGTCTCCGAAGTGTGTCCACACCCGTGTTCACTGTCGTGTCTATCTTTATCCACTGGCAATTTTCTTAGAATTATCATATTTTTCTCTAAAGAACTCTGATTTAGGCATGTAAGATATCCATGCGAAGTCCATTCAAAGATGAAGAAATAGAATAAGAGGTCTTAGAATATAAAATTGTTTGACGGCTCAAATAGGGCTTTGAAGTATTCTATCCACTTACGTGTCTACAATCGTATTCATTACCGTGTCTATCCGTGTTGATTGGCAGTTTCCGTATAATTATCATATATTTCTATAAAGAATTTTGATTTTGGCGTGTAAGATGTACACACGAAACTCTATTTTAATGACGAAGAGATAGTATAAGAGGCCCCAAAAGCATAGAAAATCGTTTGAGAACTCAAACATGGCTCCAAATTATTATGTCCACAACAATGCCCACAACCGTGTTCCCTACCATGTACATCCGTGTCCACTGACAATTTTTGTAGAATTATCATAATTTTCTCTACAAAACACCTGTTGAGGTGTGTCCATCCGTGGTTAATGCTAGTTTTAGTAGAATTATCATAACATTCTCTAAACAACTTAGATTGAGATGTGTAAGATGTCCACACGAAGCTCTTTAGAAGATGACGGTATAATATTCGAGGCTCGAGAAGCAAAGAAAATGTTTCATTGTTCAAATAGGGCTCCGAAGTATTTTGTCCACTACCGTTTCCAACCGTATCCACTTACAATTTTGGTAGAATTATCCAAAATTTCTCTATTAAACTCCAATTAAGGTTTTTAAGAAGTCAATGTGAAGCATTTTCGAAGACGATGATATAGTATTTGAGGCACCAGAAGTCCACGAAAATATTTTGTCCACTACCTTATTCATTTGAGAACGCGATGATATAGTATTTGAGGCACCAGAAAGATTTTAAGAAAATCATTTGAGGGTCAAATAAGGTTTCAGAGTATTATTTCCACTACCTTATTCATTTGTGTTCGCTTACATTTTTTGTAGAATTGTCATAGCTTCCTCTACAAAACTACGATTGAGGTGTGTAAGATGTCCACGCGAAATACTTTCGATGATTTTTTTTTATTACGATCCCTGAAGCAAAGGAAATCGCTTGAGGGCTCAAACATTGCTCCGAATTATTCTATCCACAACCGTGTCCATTCCTATCCATTGGCGGTTTTCGTAGAATTGTCTTAACTTTCTCTACGAAACTTTGATTGCAACATGTAAGATATTCATGAAAACAATATTCGAAGGCCAAGAGATAGTATTATAGGCCCCAAAAGCAAAGGAGATCATTTGAGGAATTAAACAGGTTTCCAAAGTATCCTATTCACTATCGTGATCAAACATATCGTTTGAAGGTAGGAGCTATGGATTTTCTCGTACCATAAAAAATAAAGAAAAGTGGACAAATATGAATGTCCTCCAATCTTATTTTCATGATCAAATTAAGAAGAATAGAGAATCAACATCACATATTTTCCATGACTGATTCAACAATTTAAACTCAATTAGCATATAATGCTTATTCTTTAGACAAGATTTTATTATAGGTACTGAAGGAAGATTGCAAATCATGTACGTATATATTCACTTGGATTATTGACTCTCTCTTCTCTTTCTAGAGTTCTTTTATTTTTATTTTCAAATTTTCTATGTGGGCTATACTTGTAGACATGAGAATGAGAGCATTACCGTCGACGACTAACATTTATAGTGATAATGTCGTGAGATGGAATACAGTTGAAGAACGTGTCAAAACAATATACTATTCAAATCTATCGTTTGAAATTAACAACAAATAATCTAAAGAATCATCCATGTAGACTATATCTTCCTAAAGTAAATTAAATATTATATACGTTAATTACATGTAAATTTTTACGTAACTTACCGCCATCTTTCTGGCAGTAATTAATTTCTTTGGTGAAGCATTCGAGGAAGTTTGTGGACATTACAATTTTATGTGTCTAATATTTTATTTTCATCGAATTGTTATCTTCACACAATTTTTGGTTAGTACCATTATATAACTTATCTTGTGAGAAAATGCAACTAAAAATTCTTGCGATGATTGCAAGATATTAATGATAAAAGAAAATAGAGAATCCAACGACTTCAACAAATTAACAGAAAATAATATATTTATGTTATCTGATAAACATCCTATGTAATTTAGTGCGAAATTTCTTTGATGCGTAAGCCAGGAGTGAAGACTAAGAAGAAACGGGCAGCCATTCAAGGTCTTCGTCTCCGTCTCGACATGTAATTTAATGAGTCACTTTTGTTATTTTATTCCGCAAGTTGACAATTATTCGCTTTAGTTATATTTGCTTTTAATTATAATAGTACTATATTTCATTATGATGTTTTTTCTTATTGATAAGTATTTTGTGATTTTTTTTTCTTGATTTGGGAAAAGAAGTGGTGATGTTTGATCTTTAAATCTTTTACAATAAAGACCTTCACTGTTTGGATGTCTCCCGAAGAGACATATTATGGTTACTATGCACGTTAAATGAAATACATGAGTAAATCATGTATGCATCATGCATAATATTTGGTTCGAATTTTTTCAAAAGTGATCTAAATCTATATTTAGAGAAAATATATAAGAACATCCCATCTTTCATCAAAGTTTTCAAATTGGCATGAGGACGAATTTATTGAATATTTCTTCGTTTCTTTCAACATTTTAGTACCAGAAGTTGACTCCCGTAACATTTCCACAATTTTGATGAAAAGTCATGAATTTAATTGCAATTTTTAATGATTGAGCAATTTTTTATACTCGAGCTAGAAATAACATTGTGAAGTACCATTAATCCTATTGCTTGTAAAAATATTATATAGAAAATAGAAGATAAAGCTCGAGACATGAACACGTGTCATTCTACTTCTTATAGATAATTAACTACATTGACTTTGTCCTACACACTTTAAAGTCTAAGTCGTGGGCCTTACAATCTTTTTATTTAAAAAAAAAAAAAAACAGACTTAGATAATTAATTGGAAATAAAGTAACAAAGTACAAGTACATATGCATATAAAGTCTAGTCTAAAATCCAAATGACAAAATTGATTTGATTCAACAAATCTCTCTTTACTAAAACATTTGTAGTTCAAACCATGATGTAGTATGTATCTAATTTAAAAAGTTATAAATAAGTATCCCAATATCATACGTAGTTCATCCCTAATTCTTTTAATATATATAATATCATTTGCTTTTTGTAAAAATTCGTGCGACATTTGATTATTAATTCAAAATTCATTCATTCTTCTAATATAATTCTAATAAGATTGACATTATAACTTTCCCTATATATATAAAGGAATAAAAGGAAATTATAGTAGTATATATTATTTGCTACAAATTTAAAAATATAATGTTCTACCAGTGTATATGTCAACTACCTACTACAATATTCTTCACTGAAAAAAATTATGAAAGAAAAATTGAAATAATATATAATTGGTCAACTTGACTAAAAAACTTGTCTTTCTAGTATAAAAAATTATACTAACCATTTAAATATTAAGTGCAGCCAAAAAAATTATATAAAATTAAGCACATTTGGCACTCGTATGGGATCGGTTCTAAAAATTTGTTATCGTGGTAATTAAAATTAAACTCGTACCATTAATTTTGATTAAATAGATGACCACAGCAAATTTTCACATAGATTAATATATATGTATATACATTACAGTAATATTTGTCGTTTAATAGTAATAATAAACCATACAAAATCAATAGTATAGATTTCTTTTTAATTAGAATATGTATATATATACAATCATTTCTCTGTCTATATATACACATAACATCACCCCTTCCCGGGCCTCCCCTCTTCTTCTTGGTTGCTTCATTTTATCATGCAAACTGAGTCCTATCCAACCTCCACAAGTCGGCTACTTTTATATTTCCGACGCAGTTTTCCCTAAAATGGAGTGCAGAAAGTTCGAGATGACCCTAATTTCGGCGAGCGATCTGGAAAACGTGCGGGTGCTCGGCAAGATGAAGGTTCACGCGCGGGTCTCCCTCAGCGGCAGCTCAGCGGATGGCGAGAAGCGTACGCCGTCGGACAAGCACGGCGAGACGAATCCGGCGTGGAATTTCACGATGCGGTTCGCTGTGAGCGAGGCGATGGTGGAGAACTTTAACACCATGTTTGTCGTCAAGCTCTACTGCAAGCGGAAGCTCGGTGACCGCTACATCGGCGAGATCCACAGGCCGATGAAGGAGCTCTTCGACTTCGCCATAGCCTGCGGCGGCAGCGCTGTCGTGTGCTTCCCTGTGCAGAAGGGCTGCGTCGACTCGCAGGGGATGCTGAGGTTCTCCTACAAGTTCGGAGACAAGATTTTGATCGATAAGCTGTTGCTGGCCGAGAGCGTCGCTTGCTTGAGCCTCGCTTGATGTTCGCTGCCGAAGAGGAATAGAGTTGTGTGCTTTGAAGAGAAATCCGGGGATAGGAATTTGGAATCTTCTTCCTATGCTCCAATCTCTTATTTTACTGATTAGTGTAAGTTTTGTGCGGATTTATATCAATATATGTATTGCGATAATATTGAATAGTTGATCAAATAAGATATATAGGAGAGTTGAGATAGCAGATAGGAAAAGCAGAATTTTGTTGTAGGTGTATATCTTATAATTACCATTTGGTTAATATGGGTTGTCTCTCTTTCGTTTCCATTATGAAATAATTCGGTGTATCGATTAATATAGATTTCTAATTGCTAATTAAAATGTAGTATCTGTTATTTTGTCACAAATATTGAGAAAATAAAAACCAATAAGAAGCATAATTATGAAAACTAAGCAGTCATGTATTTGCAGTTGGAACTTCACATTCACAAAGCGTTTTACATCTTTTATCTCATTTATCAGTTTAATAAATAACAAAAGTAAATATTCTGATATATCGTTATGCTATTTTATATATCTGATTGATAAATAACAATCCAAAATTGTGGTATCGTTCATTATACATGGCGCGTAAGATGGTATACAAATAGAATGTGTAACTTGTGATATCGTTCATTATACTTAGGATAATATAATTTTATGACCCCTAAATGTGTATGTCTATCTTTAAGAGGCTCAATTAAAGTGCTCAATTAAGGATTAAGGTTATAGAGCCTAAAGAGTAATAAATATAAGTCATGAGTTTAAAGTATAGATATCATAAAGTAATTTTGAATTTGGAGGTTACCGTCTCTACATTCTGTATTCTCTCAATCACATGACTTGGCTAATCTTATGATGCCCACGCAAAATTAGACTTGCAAGATTATTGCTACGATTTATTTGACGTACACTTGAAAAGATTGTATTATACGAATTATTTTCCTGTTACATCATTGCAGTTATTATTATGTCTTTTTCTTTATAATAAATCATCTAACACATGCTCAATTGAACATCACACAGATGTCATTACTAAAATTACTCTCTTTAAAGTACTTTTCTTATCTTTAAAAAAAAAAGTGTTAAGACACTCATTTTTCTTTGTTTTACGATGAAGACTATTATTATGTCAACGGTTACATATCACTCCCTTTTTTCATTAAAATATTATCATATTATGAATTATTAGTTTTAATAAAATAATTGGTAGTGTATGAATAGAGTAAAGTTCTCATTTTTAATATGTGGTAAATATTGTGAGTTGTGTGAATCCTATTATTATAAATGAAAAGTGACAATTATTATATGAACAGATCGAAAAAAAAAATGTGGCAAATTTTTATAGACGAAGAAATTATAACATTTGATAATATATGAAAATTATTCCCAACGGACCCAACCCTGTTATGAAGAAGAGATTTATATTTTTCATTTTCTCCCCTTAGTCAAGAGAGTCTAAGCTTATCTCAAACGAGCAATTTTAGTATTGGCCTGTATATGCAAAAATTTTCGACCCTAAAACTGTTAAGTTGTTTAGGACTTACGGGAAATCGTCGAATTTTCAAAGAGTTGGTTGACTTTTTGAAGATTTTGGCTGTTAAAATCGACATTTGTTTTCTTCTACAACGTCAGTATATTATATCCTCCTCGGCAGCATTTACTTGTGGTTCAATCAAGTTATTTCTTCGAATTATTGGGATTTTTGGGGCATTTTTCGAAAAAAAATCGGAAAACTTTCCATCTCTTTTCGGGCATGAATAGTATTTTTCGGGGACGGCGACGTCGCGGCGGTCACAGCGTCAGCGGTGGTTATCGGCGACGGCAGACGAAACGACGTGCTGCAACAACGCGTCGTTTGCTGTTGCAGAAACTGCTGTCCCTGTTCGGTTTCAGCATTCCTGCTCTTGCGGGTTTGGGTTGACCCGCATTTTGTTTCAGTTAATATGCAATCTGAATTATTGCAGTAATATAATTAGGGATGGCCTTAATGCTTGGACTTATGGGCTGCAAATATATATTGGTTTTATATTTTACGTTGGGTTTAGGTTGGCCCTCCTTTTTATTAACTTTAGTTATCCTATGCTTAGAACAAACCACCACCTTTTTTGTAATCATCATGTGCCGATAATAAGGCAAAAATTCTAGGTATCAAGTTAATTAATTCCAAGAATTAATTAGCTTACAAAAGGTGGCCACAATTCTCACAAAGGGCCAAGTTTCTTCTTTCTTTCTTTTTTTAATCTTTTGGGCCACCAATTTTATTAGTTTTGTGCTGAAAATAAAAGCATTATTTTGAGCCACTTCAAAGCTATTTTTTTTTAAAGAGTCGGTTATAAAGTCTTTATATTGGGCTTTGAGAAAATTAAATTCTGGGCCGTTTTGGTTATTCGAGTTTAGCTTTTTTCTTCCAAATTTTGAGCTAAAAACCAAAGAATTATTTGGGCCACCAATTTATAAAATTTTGAGCAAAATAAATTTTTATTAAGAGGCCACTTTTGGTTAATTTGTTTCAGGCCGAAGAACTAAGATTTGATTAATTAATTAAGACAACTTTTACGGCCTGAATTTTATTGATTCAGTTTTGAGCCACCGATTTTGGTTTTGTTATGGACCGACAACATGGCTTTTGGGATGTCGATTCTATGCTAATCTTGGGATCGTTATTTTTTGTGCTATTTTGTAAAGTTATATTTTAATTATTTAATTTAAATTTATTTGGTACGTCTCATGTTCCCATAATATATATTAATATTCAAAATAAATTTATTGAAGCAAGAAGTCGCCAAAGTGACCTCTCTTGTGTAGATTTATTTATTGCGAATATTAGAACGGTTGTGTGTGCGTATGTTCATGCGGATATCAGTTGGCCCAAAAGAATATTAATATTTGGCCCAACACACACATATACTTGTGGTGGTAAATGCGTGACAATTATCAAGTTTTTCGCGTGAGTGATGTGCTACCCAAATGAAAGATATTATTTGACGTGATCTTATTGTCAGTAATTGAGTGTTGTGCTCGATACCTCGAGATGTTACCATCTTATTTGAATTTAATTGATTAAATGGTTCAATGTGAGCATGACAATTATTTTTAGTTTACTTCTTTGTAAGTAATGTTATCTGTTATTTTAGTATATGCCAATATTATCATTGTACCAGTATTTATGGGTCAATTCATCAGGATTGGAAAAATAGTATTCTGATCACTTTGAACTGCGTGGATCTCAACTACACACTAAGGATCGAGCAATTTGTTTCTCTAACAAACGGAAGTCTCCTAATTAAAGGAAGAACTTTGAGAAATAAAACCCTAAAGTCGCGTTAGTCCAATGATTGTTGAGTGCAGTATACTAGAAGCCTTTTGAGGCACATAATCTTAGAAAATCACTAAGGCCAACAAGTACCTTGCCTAAAATTTAGGAAAGTTATGCTAAAAACGAAATGTCAGAGATAAATATGCTTTTGGCAAAGCTTAATATCACTAAATTTTGGGAGCAAGAAAAATATAAAAAGTACATCATGTTGATTCAAAGTTGAGCGCACACTAAAGTTTGACGTCACTAAGAACTTACTTGTGTATTTAATTGTTACTCTTCTTGCACAGTTCAGTTAATTTAAGGATAGTTATAATTGTCAAAAGAATAAATGGACTTTTAATGAGCTAATTATATGTTATGTGCAAGAGGAGAAAAGTTGAAGTATGAAAGAATTAAGTATGTTAGGCTGGCCAATATCTCAAGAGATGAGAAAAATGGCATTGAAAGAAAGCCTATCGAGAATTCTGCTAAGGATAAATGTCCAACATATAAAATATGACACAACAATAATGAAATGGTAATTGTTTCTTCTGTGGCTAACTTGGACGCCAATAGAAAGATTGTACCAAATATCATAGTTTTTATGTAAAGATAGGTACAGTTTTTACTTTGGTATGTTCTAAGGTCATGTTAGCTTCTCAATTAGGTACCAACTAAAGCAGCTGCAAAAAAAAATCTTCTGAACTTTGGATTGGGCAAATGATTTGCCTGGTCTAAATTCATCTACACTTTCAGGGATGTCCAACTCAGGTTAGGCCTTCCCGTCGAATAACTAAAAAAAAAGAGGGGGGAAACATGGACTCCGAATCAGTGCGCATCTACTTTATTGGTTATTCGGAAATTCAGGGGTTTTAAAATTTTATTACCATACTAAAAAGTTTATTTTGAAACGAGAACTGCATGATTCTTTGACGATGTTGAGTTTGGGGGAAGCATAAGGAGATAGACATTACTTTTACTTTTGAGGAGGAGTATACTTTGACACCTATTAGTGTTTTTGACAATATATAGGAACTCGTTCTAGTCATTGGAGAAGAAGCGAATTCAGGACCTCAATAGGATAATGTCAAAAATTCACATCCTCATATTGATACAATAATTCAAGATGAACCTTAACAACCTCAAGAACTAATGCAATTAAGAAGATCTGCTAGAAAGAGAATAAAAACTATTTCGGATGATTATGTAGCATTTCTTCCTGAAAGTTAGGACAATCTCCTTCTGTTGTTTCAAGGAAAGATGCTGCAAAATTGCTTGATAATATCAATAAAAATTGTAGTGGTAATTTACCCCCATAGTTTCATTACATAGCTAATTATGGGGGGAGGGTCTATGAGTAGTGGCGGACCTAGACTTTTGGTTCAGGGAGTCCAAAGATTCATCCTCTATAATAGAAAATTTTCGAGAGCACATGGTTGTAGCGCGTTGCTACGGCGTTTGTCTGCGACGTGCATTCGGCAGTGATGTGGTGTGTGTGGAATCGATCTTGTAGACATTATCAAAATATGAGCTTATTTTATGGTGGTCTTTCTTATATTAAAATTTCTACACTATTTTTTTGGGGTAAATGAATGGTCATTGTAGCATCAATTCAATGAGAACTAATACTCTAAAAAAATATCAAAACCTTTAAAATAACGATAAGAACTTTTTGTCTATATATCAAAAACTCTATTACCCATTCATACAGCATTCAATATTAAAAAAAAGAATTATAAGGGAAAAAAACATCAGAAAGAGAAAATTATTTTATATAAGAGCCACTATTTTACAATTGAAAATTAGGATTCTATTTCAAATTTTAAATTGAGGAATTGAATTAAGAGAACTTGGTTGCATCAGTTGGGATGACGGACTAGCAGCATCGATGGAGAAGCGGCGGCCAAAGAGACACGACATCATCAAAGAATTGTAATTTGTGATAGACTATTGTAGAAAAGAAGATGGACGAGAATTGTGGATTATTCAAAACTTTAATTTGAATGGGTTTGGGCCGAGCTTCGTTTTGAGAAAATATTTTGGAACGAGAGTTAAATGATAGAATGATTAAGTATTATGTTGTGACGGAATAGGGCAATAAAGTAATCGAGACAAACAGAAACGTGAAGAGACACAGATTTACGTGGTTCACCA
>JAYDZE010078059.1:0-25019 GCA_034509125.1 Monilaria moniliformis
ATTATTATTATTATTATTATTATTATTATTATTATTATTATTATTATTATTATTATTATTATTATTATTATTATGCTACTCAATTCCGTCCTTATATATACTAGTCATTGGAATGTCTAACTCATTCCATTTCCAAATTTATTCTATTACCGTCTAAATCCATTCATGCATACTAGTCATCACCTAAATAAAAGTTTTTAAAAAAGAAAAACCAATACTTCATCCGTCCACTAAAAATAATCATATTTCTCTATTTTGGTCCGTACATCAAAATTAGTCTCATTCTATTTTTAGAAAATTTCTCAAACTCAATATTTATAAACATCAACTTATTTATAATTTATACCACTATGGCACACCACTTTACTAATACTACACCAACCACTTTTTTTTTTTTCTCTCACTCTCTAATATTTTACCAATTACGCATTAAAACTTATATTGTCCACTAATAAGACTATTTTTAGTGGACGAATAAGTAAAACGTAACAACTTATAAAATTCTATAATAAAAGCTTACACTGTATTAAGTTTTCTACCTATCTATGGGCATTTGCGTAACACATATAGTAGCAGATCCCATCATCATGCTTGTATAATTAAGCAATTTGAGACTAGTTTGATATTTTACATTAAAAATAGAAGTGAAATTATTATTTTAAACTTTAAATTATTTTTCACTATTAATTATACCCTAATCTATTAAAAATATATTTTTTAAAAGTACGAACTATAAATTTTATATTAATTATATCATGCATCCATTTTTCGGCTAAAAAAAGGATGTTGCTCGTCGAATTGCCACAGTGTATTTTTTAAAAAAATCTTACCTAGCTAGTTAAAATTATATACACGGTGGTAATCGGGCGAGCAACGTCAGTTTTTTGGAGCTGAAAATGAACGTAGAGTATAATTGATACAAAATTGATAGTTCACGGTTTAAAAAACTATTTTCAGTAATTTAGGATATAATTGATAGTATATAAATAGTTTGATATTTTAAATAATATTTTTTCAAAATATAATTTAGTTATTTAATAATGAATGTTCTCATACACTGTTCATCAAAGATAGTTCTAAAAATACCAAAATAGAAATTACAGTATAAATGGACGAAACTATCAAGGGGATCAGTGGATTGATTACATATCCTGATATCCTCTCAGAGCAGAAAGTTGGGGTTATATTTTTTTATTCATTTTTGGTATTTTGAAAGAAAAGTATTTTAAATGATTAAAAGGTTGGAGCCCAAACATTGGCATCTTGTGGCTGGTACCAAGCACTATAATTTTGTCAACACTTTCAATCTACCTACATCATTGTAGGCAGGCTGAAAATTAGAAGAAAAATATAACGATTTAGCCCATAACATGATTTTGTGATAATTTTAATTAATTAATTAATTATTCAAATTTAGAGTTTAATTAATAAATTATTCAAGTTTAGTTATTCAAATTATAAATGACACGTAACTAGCTAGAAGCATGGATGAACCTTGCGATTTGTTAGTATTTGAATTAAATTGAAGCACTATATAAAACTCAGCTGGTAATTTTGCCCCATAAATTTATTTTCAGTTGACTATTATGAGGATAGAGGATAAAAGCACACCATTTATGATTACTAGTACCGTTGGCGTATAGTTCACGTTAATATTTTTCTTTTTTTCTTATATATCTTGGAATTAAGTTATTACTAATACCTTTAGATTTACAATTATATAAGAATCAAAGTCTATTCTTAATTTTATTTCAAGTGAGATTGGAGGAAAATAAATCAAAACTGTTTTTTCTTATATAATTTGTAAATTTGATATAATCATAATCATAAAAAGTTATAAGTCAAGAAAAATGAAAAAGAGAAAAATGCTAATATTAACTACACGTCATCAATGCTCACTTATGCTCACTCCCGAAAAATTATGGGATCTCGAATTATATCATTATCGGAGAAACGAATATTATTATCGACATAATAGAATATCATTATTCAGAGACAAATATATCATTGTTCATCATCAAACATATCATTAAGTGTATTCCGATTTTTTCGATAAAAATCTGAATCTATAAATTCTTTTCCATAAAATAGCTCTAACTATAACCGATTTTTACATAAAATTACCTTAATAACCTTCGCCTATTAAAATAATATTAAAATCTATGCCACGTGTAACCATTTGTTACCATCAGATCCAAAAGATATGCGGTTGAGATGCATTCTTAGTTTTGCATTAAAAATGAGTTCTGATATGATTACGATTCTGTATATGTATAAATATATAGGGGTGCATTAGGCTCAAACCATATTTTTAGTTCACAACTAAAACCAAATATAATTCATTGGATTTAAAATTGGATGACCATACTTTAAGGAAAACGTGTCATTATACAATCATTAACAAATCATTATAGGAGTATAATTGTTACACAAAAATATTAACCTCCTATTTATTTTCGGTAGTTAATGAAATTCATGCAGTAATAACTCCACTAAATCTCAACACAATCATTATAGCGGATTTTTAGCAAAATATACATGCATTGCTCAAACTTGGATTCCAATTGTCTTCTTCCCAACAAAAACTACATTTTATACAAAATATACAACTGTCTTCTTTCACAAACGAAAAACGATTTCTATTCCGCATCATTATATGAAGTGCGTTCTGCATCATTATAACGAACAATTTTCATAATCCAATATATTATATCGGGATAGATTAGAACATATGTAATGTTTCTAATACACAATATTCATGTTGTGCATATTCTTCATTCATATGATCCAAAAGTAATAAAACGACAACAAGGAATAAAGAAAACACAAAAAATGTTATGTTTCATAATTAGTACACATACATGACGTAATAATTGATAATCATCATAACAAACAATACTATATCAGTATAGGGAATGATGATCATCATTATATTATGTTTTATAATTAGCATGATATATTTATTAAACATAAGAATAATATACATATCATCTTAATACATACACTCTATTATTATACAACATGTGACATATCATTATTTTCCAAGACGCGAATCATTATAAGGCCCAACTTTTATAATCAAACATACTAAATCGAGAAAAGAATATGACAAACGATGAAAATACCTTTAGAGCCAAATTATGCATCCATTTTTTCAGCATAACATTGAATTTGTATCATTGTAATATGGAATGTATATCATAACATTGACTTGACTTTTGCATAACACAAGTTCGCTGAAATACTTACATATTCCATTTTTCATGCAAACTTCTTCATGTGAACATATATACAATTAAGATTTCGTAAGAATCCTAATAAAATTACCTTTAATTTGATATATGGTTTGTGAAAAAATAATTTAAATCGAGAGAGTTATATAAAATTTAAAGTTTTGAGATATTTTAGAAGAGAGAAAGTGTGTGCCACTGTCATTGTAAATGAAAGACGTTATTACAAATTCGAAAATATAATTCAGCGTATCATTGAATTAAATCATCATAACTTTGAATGTATTTCACTATAACACAAATTGCGGAAAAAATAAAATTGAAAGATCCCATGTTTGAACACAACAATCACTCTTCATAAAACTTGTTAATTACCATAAGCAAAAAATAAAAAATGACATAAATGACCTTCATGGTTATAATATTAAAAAAATAGTGTCATGAGACATAATGCTTAATCACCAAATTTCTGAAGCATACGGTTACAATTTGATTTTAATTCTATATTAACAATTGGTTGGAATTTGAACATTAAAAAAAAAGGATTTAGATTACGTATATAAATTCACACTACAAAGAGCAAATACTTTTTCATTTTTCGTAAGATGAACATATATAATATTGAAGATAAAGCATGGGTATCTGCAAAAGAGCAATATTTAATAACAAATCAAAGCAACTAAAATATCAAGACAACTTAGTTTAATGGAAAAAAGAAAGAGCAATAATTTATGAATTAAAGTGCGTGGATCAATATTAATACTAGTAAAAAAGCACAAGGCTCCGATAATAAGGAGATCTAAATTTTACCTTTTGTCACGAATGACCATATAAATTTGAGAATGAATACACATGTACATTTGAAAATTGTGAATATAGCAATAATTACCAAAAAGATTGTAATTATGCCCCAAGATCAAGATGAATTTTTACGATTCGACCCATACTTTACTGTTATGGCGCCACTTCACCATATACATATATTCCTTTAAATCGCAAATTACCATGAAGCAAATTTAGGAGGAATTTCTGTGTCAGCTGTCTCTTATCACTTAGTGTACACACACACACACACACACACAGAGATATATATATAGCAAATAAAATTAATTCATATTGTTCACAACCCTATGCCAACAACATCTCCCTCCTCCATCCCAGCTGCCCTTTTGTCCTCCTCCACCTAAACTCATTCCCATCTCCACCAAAAATACAAACAAACAAACTCAAGATTGCACACCACAATATAATTCTTAAATTTCTTTTTCTCCATAAAACTAAACATTTCTGTATACTCTAATGTCAAACATCACAGGTGATGATGGCAGCTTCTCTTCTGGAGAAGTCCAACAGCAGCAAGAGAAGCAGTCCAACCCCGCGGCCGCCGCCTCCACTAACAGTAATGGCTCCTCCGGCTCTCAGCTGCAGCAGAAACAACCCCAGCCTGCAGCTAAGAAGAAGAGAAATCTTCCAGGAACTCCAGGTATATATTTTTACACAAAAAAAAATCATCACTTAGCTTATTTCAAGAATTAACTGAGTAAGGATCATGCTATGTATATACATGTACAGTTAATGACATATATACTGATAAATTTAATAAATACTACATATTTAAACCATTATTTAAAAGGGTCCGAATCCAATAATTGTCTACAATATTACAATAATTGCTCCTCACACACTGTTGTTGATTGGAACGAAGATCCGACGGCAGAAGTGGTAGCGCTCTCTCCGACGACGCTGATGGCGACGAACCGGTTCGTTTGCGAAATCTGCAACAAAGGGTTTCAAAGAGACCAGAATCTGCAGCTGCACAGAAGAGGCCATAATCTGCCATGGAAGCTGAGGCAGAGAACGACGACCGAGGTCAAGAAACGGGTCTACATCTGCCCCGAACCCACCTGCGTCCACCACAATCCGGGTCGGGCCCTCGGTGATCTCACCGGGATCAAGAAGCATTACAGCCGGAAACATGGGGAGAAGAAATGGAAATGTGACAAATGCTCTAAAAAATATGCAGTTCAATCGGATTGGAAGGCTCATCAGAAGACTTGTGGCACCAGGGAGTATAAGTGTGATTGTGGAACTATTTTCTCAAGGTTTGATTTTTATTCTTATTTTACTTTTTTATACCATGTGTTTGAATTTAATTGTTTGATATTTTGAAGAAAATGCATAGTCGGAATTAGTTTTGGCCTCTCTTTGACTTGATTTGATATAAAAATATGAGGGATGTGTTTAGATATTATTATGTACAGTACAAAGTGCATTAAATGTAGAAGTCCATAACATTTAATTTGTATTAAGTTTTTTTCCCTTATGTGCAGGAGAGATAGCTTCATCACTCATAGGGCTTTTTGTGATGCACTGGCCGAGGAAAACAACAAGGTGAATCAAGGCATAATGGGTTCATTGGGCCAAAAATTATCAGCCCAACTTCCGATAAGCTCCAACACAAACACATCAATGGGTATGTCTGGATTCAGCAACCCATTAAAATCACTCCCCCAAGATCTCCTCCCAATCCCATTCAAGCCCATGAACATGGCCGCCGGAGCTAGCATGTTCTCCTCGGCTTCCGGCAACCTACTCGGAAGCCCACGAAACATGCCCTCGTCCTCATCCGGGCTACAGCTCAGCTCAAACTCGAGCCCAACAGGCTACAACTACCACCAACACAGCAAGAATTTGGGCCAAATCTTTGGATCGGCCCAAATGTCGGCCACCGCCTTGCTCCAAAAGGCGGCCCAAATGGGAGCAACGGCGACCAACTCCCCAATGATGCAGAAGAACTTCGTCAGCACCATGGCGGGCCCGGATGTGCATGGGTACGAAAACTTCCATAACGAGCAATCGTCACCGTTCACCGGCGGATATGCGGCCCAGCTGATGCAGAAGGCCCCACAAGAGGTGGGGCAGTTCTTCGAGGGCGGGGGCTCGGCCGTGAGCGATATGGTGATGTACGGCGGGATGCTGATGGATCAGAATATTCCGGCGGGCGGATTCTTGAAAACCATGGTGGAAGGGAGTAGTGATCAGAGAAACGGGGGGAGAATGGGCGGCGGAGACGACATGACAACGGTGGATTTCTTGGGGGTGGGAGGATCAAGGGGGCAGAATCTGCATGATCAGAGGTTGGAGATGGAGGCGATGAATCAGCAGAGAATGCAAGTGATGCAGAATAATAATAATAAAAATAATAATAATCCTTTCCATCATCAGCATGCAGAATCTGACGTTGACAAGCCACTCTACAACACATTCTGAAATAGCTAATTAATATTCAAGAATTTGAGATATTGTTGAGTCAACTTAAACTTGTATTCTTGGTGGCTCGAACTTAAATGGATATTGTTTTTTAGACTAGTAAAAAAGGAGATCCCAGCTTAATACAGTAGTGAGATGGGTATTGGAAAATCCAACTCATGTATCTTATGCTATTTTACCAAGTCTAAATCATAAGTTTTACCCTAATTTTTTTTTTACAAATTCGTTTTTATTGTGGTTTTTTTTTTTTTTATATATTTGGGAATTAAGAAACTTTTTATTAAATTATTGTATATGATATATGTTTACATATACTCACATCTATATAATATATAACGATTACGGATTACCGGAAATAGTAACTTCAGTTTTTGTTTTTTCACTTTGTTGTTTTTTGAAATTCATTTTAGTAAATATTAAATAAGTAGTTTACATAATTTTATAATTACATATCAATGTTAAACACTAATTAATGCAGTGGAATTTCCATATACAATGAGATGATTATGGAAGGTAATTAAAAGTTTGTGCCAAAATCCAGGCATTATTATAGCCATATATATATTGGTAATAGCTTAATTGACCACTGTGTGAGCATTTTTAATAGGGAATCCAATCATCCATATTGTGCGAGCTAGTTTTGGCAATAATTTTAATTGATTACCTTAATATGCTAGAATTTATAGCTAATTACCACAGGTTTACAAATTATATAAATTTTATGTGATATCTTAAGTTAAATAATAGTGTTTAATTGTATAGACTATAATTGTCAAATTAATTGCATTAATTTTAAAAATTCGAATAGATTATGCATGTGACTAAATCACTCATCCTTCTCTCTCTATATAAACATCTCTTATAGTGAGTGCATGTCATATGTTGCGAGTTATTTGCAACTATTTTCTTCTCTTGCATTGGTTGGTCGATAATTATATGGAGGCATCCAGTCAATCACGTAATTCAATGTCAAATCTGTTCGGCTCGAGCTTTGGATGTTCTTGCATATATATAATATATCTTTGAATGCATATTTGTGTAATCTTCTTTTACATTGCCTTGTAATGATTTTTTGTAGAAGCGGTAGCATAACTGTGCCTACATAACAATTGTGTAACCTCAATTGAACTTGACCGACAAGTTTCAATCACAACAGAAGATTTGAATAAAATATAATCATATATCGTTTCGACTATCTATTGAAAAAAAAGCTATACTAATTTGTCAAACGGAGTTTGAAAAGCAAAATAATATAAATATAAAGATTCAACTATACAAATGGTTTCACATTCACAAGAGCATATGTAATGTCGATCTTGATATCTCAATATGAATCCCACAAAAGAAATGATTGGTATATAATTGTTAAAACACTTCCATGATTGGAATCTAACACTTTCTTTATGCTAGGATGTGAAGATTTGTTGTTTGGGTTTTTAGAAAATATATATATATAAACTTGAAAGTATTACGATAGAAACAGAATATTAGAAGATATTAGATATATTCAAATTATGTAGTAGATATCTTCATGTATTTTAAACCTATAAAAGGGCTCATTATGTTCACTATGTAATATACATAAATAACAGAAGCTTTATCCTTTACTTCTTAACATGGTATCAGAGCAGAGCAGGATCGATCCTGGCTGTCTCAATACCCTCCCACAATATCCAAACAAACACAGAAAATCAAATTCAAAACTTTGAATCCCTAATTGAGAATATCTCCAAACTAATCTCACAATACATATCGAACCCAGTTCAGCAGCCACAATCATCAATAATTCCAACGAATCAATCACTAGAGAATGGAAAATAGCAAGTAAGGAATTGATACCCGCAAAACTCGCCGGAGGATGCGACGACAGCCCGACCGCGATAGCGACACCGCCATCGCATAATCGCTTAGTCCAGAGAGCCAACGACACCGTTGAAGTTTCCACCACACAACCACATTATCTGGATTGGTTCAACCCGACTGCATCTTCGTCGGAGACCGGGACCCGGCCGAGAAGGCCGCCGCGACGCAGGAGAAAAAACGTCGCCATCCACTGGTGCGCTACCGACCCCCAGGTAGGCCTCCATGTGACGAGAAGAAGATGAAGGAAGCGGTGCACTTTCTGTACAAGAAAGAGAGAAACAATGGTTTTATACAACAATTGCAGAAAGGCCTTCCAAGTTCTACAAAATTTCAAAAAGGGCCCCCAAAGCTTAGATAATTTATGCAGAGGTCCTTTCACTTTGGCAGAAATACAACTCGATCCTTCAAATCCCAAGAATTCACAATTTGACCACTCAACTTCTGAAAAATTACGGTTTGGTTCCTTCATTTCTGAAATTTACGATTTGGTCCCTCAACTCCAAAAAAAATAACAATTTGGTTCATCCACTTCTGAAAAATTGCAATCAAACATCTTAGGTTCTGGAAAATTTCAAGGAGCCTAATTCAACACAACCATAAAAACCATTCGGTCTGATAACGGTGGTAAGTTTGTGAATACCTCCATGAAACAATTTTTCCTTAAAGATGCCTTATTCACCAAACCACATGCCCTCACACCCTTGAGCAAAATGGTGTTGTAGAAAGAAAAAATTGTATTCTTCTTGAAACGACCCGAGCCCTTCTCCTTAAATCCAACGCACCTAAACACTCATGGCCTGACATAGTTGCCACCTTCGTCTATATTCTTAACCGTCTACCCACCAAAATCTCTAATCTCCAAACCCCTCTCCAAACCCTCTCTAGACACACCTAAATACCGCCAACCATGTCACCAGAACCTCGTATCTTTGACTACTAAGTTTTTGTTCATATCCCTAAACAAGATAGAACTAAATTCTCACCTTGTGCATTGAAATGCATCTTCATGGGGTATGGGGTTAATCAGAAGGGATATCGTTGCTATAATCCTAAAATCCGCCAAATCTTTACTACCATGAACCGTGACTTCCTAGAAAGCGAGTATTTTGATTACAATCAGCCTAGTGGTCAGGGAAAGAGTGTGAATGACACACTTAGCTGGTTACTAATGCCAAACTCAAGTCCCAAGATAGATCCGACTGAAATAGTTAATCGTTCCATTGTGCAGACTTCAGAAGCGAACATACAATCCCCAGATCTCAATGACTGTAATCCAAAATCTCCGCCACTTTTGATAACCGAGGTAAGTAATTCAAAATTTGTTGAACCTACTGTTGAACTTGCATTGTCTCACGATATTATTATGAGATTAGAGAGTAGGAACCGATTACAACAATTGATGGAGATACGGGACAATATATCTTAGCACCAAGGAATAATCGAGGGATTCCACCTAAGAGGTATAGCCTTGAGAAAAATGGGAGGAAGTCGATGTATTCGATGGCTAACTTAGTTAGGGGGAGCCTAATAGAAATGACAAAAGCTTTCAAAACAGCTTTATATGATGAGAAAGAAATTCCACATAGCATAGAGGAAGCCATGAAATTAAAATATTGGAGGGATGCTACGAAAGAGAAATGAAGGCATTGGCTAGAAATTGCACGTGGGAAAAATGTAAATTGCCAGAAGAGAAACAACCAGTTGGGTGCAGATGGGTCTTCACTATCAAATGAAGACCATATGGATCGATTGAGAGATATAAGGCGAGGTTGGTAGACAAAGGATATACACAGACTTGCAAAGTGGACTATTTAGAAACTTTATCTCCAGTAGCCAAGATTGATACCGTCCGAGTACTCCTATTACTCGTAGCAATAAAGGAATGTCCCATTCATCATTTCGATGTTACCAATGTCTTCATCCAAGGAGAATTGAAGAAGGAAATTTATATGGAGGCTACACCAGGTTTTCTGGTGAATTTGGGCAGAGAGAAGTATGCAAATTGAATTAAAGTCTATATGGGTCAAACATCTCCAAGAGCTTGGTTTGGGAGATTCACTATAGCAATGAAGAAGTTTGACTTTTAGCAGAGCAACTCAGATCACACCTTATTCCTAAAAAGACAATGAGATCTTGTCACCTGTCTATTAATCTACGTTGATGATATGATTATCACAGACGATGATGAAGTAGAGATTCAGAGACTGAAGAAGAACTTATCCACCGAGTTCGAGATGAAGAACTTAGGAGCTCTCAAAAACTTTCTTGGTATTGAAGTCATTAGGTCTGCCAAAGGAATCTTCATTTGTTAGAAGAAATATACATTAAACCTCCTAGCTTAAACTGATATGCTTGAGTGCAAATCAGTCGATACACCCATGCCAGAAAATCATGGATTGCAGATTGTGGAAGGTGCAGAGTTGGCTGACCGAGAGAGGTATCAACATCTAGTAGGAAAACTGATATATTTTCTCATACTAAACCTAATATAGTATATGCAGTTGGTGTTGTGAGCCAGTTTATGCACCAACCTCAAACAAATCACCTAGATGCAACTCTTTGAATTGTGAGATATCAGAAAGGTACATTCGGACATGAACTGTTGTTTGAAAAATATGGACATTTGGAGATACATGTATACACTGATGTTGATTGGGCGGGCAATCTAATGGACCGAAGATCAACAACAGGGTACTTCACTTTTGTTGGTGGAAATCTAGTTACTTGGAGAAGTAAGAAGCAAAAGATGGTGGCACTTTCGAGTGCCGAGGCAGAACTCAGAGGAATAAATAGTGGATTAACTGAGATTTTGTGGCTATGGAAACTACTATGTGATATTAACTTTGCCCCTAACTCAGACTTGTCAGTTATACTGTGACAATAAAGATGCAATCAATATTTGAGAGAAGTCGATTCAACATGATCGGACCAAACATGTTGATGTTGATGTTGATGTAATTAGGAACATTGATAATGTGAATAATAACTCTTAAAGTAGAATCGAAATAAATGTACCAAATCTAAGTGACCATGGCATACCACATTTAGAAATTTCAAAATTTTCGTTTCCTTTTCATATTTCTCAATTCGTAATTTATTATATTAAAAAAATTTATATTTATTATTAGAAACTGAATGGAAATGATGCCAAAAGCCATGTCAGATTCAATTCAACTGATAATTAAAATTGTGCTTAACTCACAGTAATATTTAATTTTGTTTATTTATTCACAATTTTCAAAGTTTGTGTGCAAAATCAAAATACACTCAAAGTTCATGCATAGATAACCCTAAGATATAACTCAACCTTCTAATATGTGATTAGTTCTCCATAAAAAAAATCTACATCAGTTTACCCTGTGTATTCGAGTTATTATTTAATACTCTCTTCATCCACTAAAAGTGTATCACTTTGGGTGTGTCATGTGTGTTAATAAATGTTTAGTAAAAGTGTTTTATGTGGAGAAAGGGGCCCACCATATGTGAGTAGAGAAAGGGACCAAAAAAGAAAGTGATGGATTTTTCGTCAACAGAAAAAATGAATTTGTGACATACTTTTCATGGACAAATGAGTATTAAATATTATTTAATTACAACTAAACATAATATAATTTGAAATAATTTTTAGAGTAATTATTTTAAGTGTGTGTGTGTGTGTATATATATATATATATATAAATGATCAATTTATTTGAACAAGAAAACCACTACATGATAACAGCATGTACTTTTCTAAATTTGAAAATTCACTGATGTATGTAGCTATAACAGTTGTCTTCGAATATGGACGAAATGTGATTTATTTAAATTGGGGAATGATGAGCTTTAAACCCTAGATCATTATGTCTATTTGGTGTCTTCGAAGAGCCTGAAGAATATGTAGTTAAATACTATATTATTTTATTTTCAAAAAAATATTGTATCATTTTTTATGTGAGTCCAGTCTAATAAGTTATAATTGTTTGGTCTATCATGATTCATGAGTGCAGCAAGACCATACTAGACTCATTGAGTCAGTTGTAGAATTATCCTCTACATAACGTATCGATGGAATTGCTTTCGTGGGCGAGAAAGAAATAATTTTGGGTGACAATGATTTATCTATACATCTTTTGATGATGTGCCAAAACAATTATACATCCGACGATTAAATTGGAGAATTTAAACAAAGCTCTCAATCAATTTTGAATTTTAATTTACAAATAACTCATTTATTTATCACCATGTTAGATTATTTCATTTTTACGGAGAAAGGAATAAATACTCGATTTATTCAACGTTGGATGCTAAATCAAATAAATTTTACAGAGGCAAAAATAAATAATTGGAATAATTGTTTCTACTTCATATTAAGCTGGCCTGCAAAAGGTATTGGAGAGACGGTTGTTACAACGGGCTTCGTCTACAGCCCAATACTGTTATTTCCTTTTTAATAGGAAAAGAAGCACAGATTAGCATTATTCAGCAGAGAGCCTCAATCTTTCTTACTAGTAGAAAATCACCAGCGACGGGCTGCACAGCGCCTTGTTCATCGTGGGAATTCGGGCATTGGGCGGCCGAGTTGCAGCTGAATGGAGACGTGCGTGATGCTCGTCACAACCTCCAAGATCTTCTTCTCCGCCTCTTTTGCAACCTCCACGGCGTCCCTAGTTTTGCACCCTCCAGGATGAGTAGAATGCCAGAGAGCTAGGAGCAAGATTTTGTCAAGATTATTGTGGCATTACCTGATTGATGTGTCCGGTGGCATGGAAACCTCGATTTGGAGAAGAATCTGGCCTTGCAACGAGTGGCGTGTGATGCGTTGGACACTCATTTTCTGAAAGCAATTTCCAATAATCAAAGATAATGTTTTACCTCTGTCTCACTTGTCTTGTACCAATTGATGTTGTATAAACAACACAAAGGGGGAGGAGATGAGAGAGTGGATGATAAGAAACAACAAACTCATACCTCAGAGAAGGTGGATGATAAAATCTCTGAAACAGTGTCCTCGACGTCTGTTGGCTCTAGTGAGGCGGTATTGCGATGATCTGAGCTTTTACAGCTTCTTTGATGGTTAATACCACTTTCCGTAATCTGTGAAGTTCCTGGCTCTACAGGAAAATTCAAAAAACTCTTGATCAAACATCAAGAAGATAATCAATTTGAATCCTTAACTTTAACTTTCAAACGGATTGTACAAGAATAATGTAGAAACGAAAGCACCAGATATAGCATAGCTCTATCAGGTACAAATGAAACTAATCCTTGGACCAGATAAGTGATACAAAAGCCCAAAAGAAGCTTATTATTTTGATGAGCAACTTATTTACCTATATGTATAAAGACTTCTGCAACTTCGGGATGGGATTGCTGAAGCTGACTGCGAACATTTTCACCAACATCATGTGCGGCACTAACGCTAGAAAAAGGGTCAACCTACACCAAGTATTTACTCATACCAACTCTCTAAAACATGTAACCAAATTATGGAACTGAATAATCTATATTGTGCGTGAAAACTGAGGCGATAGAACAAACCTCAACATCCACATCAAGGTACAGATTTGATCCAGCTCGCCTTCCTCTGAGGTGATTATAGCCCTAAAGTTTCCAGCAAAGATCGTTTATAAAATAATCAAGACATGTAAATAAAGTACGAGATTATAAAACTTTCAAGTGCTATGAAACCATGCAGTTCAGGAAGCTAAAATAAAGGAAACAAGCCAGAAATGAATGTTTATAAAAAGGAATTAGTTCTGCTGGAAATTTGAAAATTTTCTACCTTGACTCCCTCAACCCCAAGTATTGTTTGTTTATAAGGTTCGAGGTGTTGTGACGGAATAGCAGCATCTACCAATTCCAAAATACTGAATCATCCACATAAAACAAAGCCATGTCAAAACTCTCAGCATGTCAAATGATAATTATTTTCTCAAACTAAAACAGCGATTTCTCAATAGAAAGCCTTCATATACTCAGTATAGAATGAAAATTTAATACTTGACACTTGACACTTGACACTCTACCTTTGGTAACCACTTTCAAGTCCTGCTTTAAAAATCATCACAGAAACAAGAAGTCCAGCAAGAGGATCAAGAAACCTCACTCCAAGGATAGATCCACCTAGTATTGCAAGTCAGAAGTAAATATCTAAAAATTTTGTTAATGACAAATCAAACAAAGGATGGTGCATGCAACCAAAAGTATATATTGATAAATTCAAGCAGCAACTTCTACCAAGCGTTAAGCAAAACAAGCCTCAAAGCAAAAGAAATGGATGATTTTGGACCTATGTAGCTCAGGTTTGAGGTCATTAGAGAAAATCTTAGATCCCAGACTTGAATATTAAGAACATGTAACTGGCTAATAACTTCAAAATTCCTCATATGCATACTTCTGAAATTCATTCTTCTTTACGCATAAAGACAAAGGACAGATATTTCAATTTGACTGCAAAATAGACCGCTGATTATTTGATATTCTTGTACATTTAAGCCCGATGGATTGCAAAATTTTCTTTCCACTATAAAAGAAGGCATAAACAACCATCAATCAAAGTATGTTGGCGTAAAACTTGAACCGAAACATGAAGCCCCTTTGTGAGTGAATTAGGGAAAAACACTGCTAGATTTGAATGGCCAATATAAAAATGAAAATATATATGAGGAAAAATATTTACCAACCCCGACGAGGGCAACTACTGATGAGATAGCATCTGAACGATGATGCCAAGCATTAGCTTTCATGAGTCCACTGCCACTCTTTTCGCCTGCTTTCTTAGTAATCCAATATAGCCTTTACAAAGTAAAAAATGCATATTAGTCAATACAAAGATTAGAGGTAGATCGATATCTGAAGCATCAAATTGACAACAGAAATATCAACTATGAAACAGAACGAGAGAAAACACCAATGAAACTCGTATGGATACTATCCCTGTCAAGGTAAATATAGGCAACAGATCTTATAGATAACAAAGAAATATATGACTTCATACCCTTCTTTTACACCTATGGAGACTATAGTCATATTCAAAGCCAGAATCGGGTGCTCCATGTCGATTCCATGGTGATGTCCACCGAGCTGGTGACCATGAGCATGGCTATGAGCCAAGGATTGGTTAACTATCTCTGGAGCAGCCGACCAGACACTCTACACACATAAAACAAATTGGAATTGATATACTTAACAATGTGAACTGGAGATCTTCAGCTTTAAATAAGTCATATGCAGCACACAGTAACTTTGCTCTCTACATCAAAATATAATATAGAAATGTACCGCCAGAACATCTATAGCATGCCAACCAATGCCTCCAGCAGTTAGCAAGAGCACACTTGAAATTCCAAGGGCTCCTAACGTCTCAAACTTTCCATGCCCTGAAAGATATAATTACAATTAATTGTCAAATATGGTGAGTAGAATTGTCAAAATTGAATACATCAAGAGTGTTTAAGATATCTCGTAACACAATGTGGACTTGACGATCTGATCATCCGTCCAATAGCCTATTATATTGTGCCTAAGATGGAGACAATCTAAAGCATAACTGAACATGGCAAATTCACTCTCCTAACAACCTTTCAAATACAGCTTTATACAAACAGTCACATTTAGCTAGCAAATAGTTTGATCAAAATTTCCAAAAGTAGAAAAAGGTCCAACATATCATAGATTCTACGTTTTTTTACAAAGAAAGGGCACACGAACTATTTCCTTGTAATTATAACTTACGAGCTTTGTAAAACAGACAAATCAGTAATCAAGGCAACAAAGTATAGCTCTCATTTCTAATTTGCTCTTTTGTTCTTGATAGACAGGCCTAAAATATCAAAGCAGAAAACCTTCAAACTAATGAATCATTACATCTTTCTCAAGTCAAATGGCATCTCCCGTTACATGGTTGTCTAGCAATACTGAATTGCCCACATTGTGCTGTAGCATCTATTTAACACTCAACGTCATATCTGAATCAGCAAAAGTTCAACATAGAGGAATGTCATAAAAGCATCTCCACATAAAATCATGTTGCTAGAGTTACTTAAATATAACTAACTCTAGCAACATGCTTTCTACTTTCTTCTAAGATACAAATCAAGCTGCAAAGCATCAATTTTGAAGCTAAAACACAACATTGAATGAACCGAGTAAATACAGATCAAAGGTGACCATATGGATGTTCTTTATCCTTCGGCGCCCTTCCAGCTCTAAACGAAAACAATGCCACTCCACTCAATACCTAAACCATCACACCCAGCTACAATTAACTAAAACAGAAAAACATAAAACTTTTTTTTTTTAAGAAAGAAAAAGGCCCAAATCATACCACATCAGAAATGGAATGAGCAGCATCAGCAATAATCGCGGTGCTGCCTGACACGTATCCTGTGAAGGCTTTTCCGGCTGCCAATCCGATGTCCGCCGCGAGGCCTAGCCGGAATATCTTCTCACCCTCTTTTCCGGAATGAGAATCCCGGTGATCATGGTGGTACGAGTGCCCGCCATGCCACCGCCGGAAGATCTTGAGATTTGGATTTTCAGAATAAAAGATTGGGCGATCATAACATTCAGAATTCGCACCGGCACGAGAACATCTGAAAATCTCGGAGCTTTGAGATGATTTGATTCTTGATATGCAAGATTTGGTAACAGGATGCAGAGTTTTCAAGAATCGAAAACCCATTTCGTCGGCCAACAGAAATTGAAGTTTACTTGAAGCCAACAGAAATTGAAGTTTGCTTGAAGTTTAGCATCAAGCGTGGAATACAAGCGAGTTTATTCTTATATAATTCTATAACATTATATTGAGTAATTGATTTTTTTGAGTTATATATAAGGGATATCACCGTCTACCTAGTTTTGTATGCCACTCTCTTATGACTTTTTTGAGTATTCTGATGCTTGAAACGAAACCCTTAATCTCTTCATCATATATATTCATGAGTATAATATTTTGATGGAAGTTTATCACTCACTCCACCAATTAATTATATTTCTTAATAACATTGAATTTTAAAAGTAATAATATATTTTGGGAGTTATTATGACACATCTTGTCTATTAATTATAAATTTTTAATAATTATAAAAAATATTTAAAAGGAAAGAAAATACAAAACCAAAGAACGAATTATTTTTTTTTATCAAAAATTTCTCAAGCCAATCATGTCAATTTATTAATCAAACATCGAAAAGTTTCAAAGAATTTATTTTTAAATATTTTTCAGTTGATTGTAACGTAAATCACTACAGTGATTACACGTGTTAGCTATCTTAAATTTATCTAACTATTGACTTGAATATATATAATTAAAAGCAAAGAGACCAAAAAATTAGAATTCTTTTTGGAGTATTATCTAATTATACTATTTATAGATTTATAACAAACTCAGAACATGATTGGGATTAATGTATATAATAGTTATCATGTGTTTAGGAATTGAATGGGATAAAATCTAACAAAACGGGTACTTCGAAATTACACTCCCAATATTCTACGTTTGAAAAGAAAAAGTAAAAATAAAAATAAAAAATAGGAAGATTGAATATCACTTTATTCACAATAAACCATTTTGTTAGAAAGAATTGAACAAAGCTTTATCCAAGGATCAACAATGTCTTCATATCATCCCCACCCCACCCCACCCCACCCCACGCTAAAAATATTTCAGCAACAAAATTGCTCTAAATTCTACATCCGTACAAATTGCGCTTTCCCCCATTCTGTATCTATCACTAGAGATGTTAGAAACCAATCGCTGCTATCCTCTCCGGTCTTGTCACCTTTTATTAAAATCTTGATGCGTCGTCTTTCCATGCCTGTACCCATTCCTCAAGCTCAAGCTTGGTTCATTATGGCGTCGGCCTGGTACATACTCGTGGCGCCTGGCGGGGCTGTTGTCCGGACTCCATGACTCGTATTCACGCCTATCTGTCACCCTACTTCTTCCACTCCAGGTACCTGATGATAATAGAGGCCCTGCGCCCTGTATGGATCTTCCCGAGTAGCCATGGTGGTAATTTGCACTAGGATTAATTTGGTACGGATAATTCGACTCAAAACCCTGTGTTGCTCTCAAAGAATTTGGTGGTGTGGCCGACTGAGATGGGCCCGAGGCTTCGGCCCAGATAGAGGGTGAAGCATGTCCATTAGCTGGACCCCGGTTCAGGTTAGCCATTTCTGAGGTAAAATGTTGTGCGTTTGAAGAATTATTATGCCTATTTAGGTGGTGCATTTGTGGATTCGTGTGTGGCTGCCACTGTTCAGGCAACTGAACTGATACTAGCTGCGGCACCTTGTGGACATACTGTTGGACTGATGCTGAAGGCTGAGGAGTCAAAATCGTGGCGGACGAAATCTGAGACTGAACTAAGGTGCTCGCTGAAACCATACCTTGCTGCCGGATGGGAAAAGCAGCTTGAGAAACCTTGTGTGTGTTCCCGTTGGGCAAGCCCTGCTGCTGCCGAGAAAACGGATTTCTTGAGAAGTCGGGCTTCGCTCCATTCTGCATCAAGAATTAAATTTTCCAGAAATAGCAAGATATCAACAAGATTATTCAGCAGAATCTCCGAAAAATAAAATATTTAAGCAACGCGCTATACAACAGTTACAGGTCGCAAGAACTGCAAGAGGGTGCCTGGCCGTCAATGAAAACTGATATTTCCCATCTTTTCCAATTTCCCAGTGATGAACTTGCCCTTTTTATTTATTTATTTATTTATTTATTAATGTTTGCCCTTTCCAGTAATGAATTTGCCTGATTTTTAGTTTATAAAAAAAAATGATTTCATTGGATTCATCAGTGTAATAGTTGAATTTTGCGACATTTGAGTATTTCCTCTCTTCCCTGTTCTCATTCAAGTGACCAAACCCCAAAAAATTATGAACCATGCAAGTTTGGTAAAAGGGCACAGAAATGCACGCTGAAGATTACGCAAAACTGGAAAAACTGGCAAAATTTCCCAAGTTGAGTACACAATGTGCTAAAATTACGCACCGGAACAGGGTCGCTTGAAGGTGTTGGAGATGGCAGGGAAATTTCAACCTTATCGTTGGCATTTCCTGCTAAATTAACCCACGAACTCACCCCATTGGCTTTGATTCTATCAAGCAGTTTGACGGTCTCTTCACTGGACAGATTACCAACTTGCCCAGAAGTCAAGGCAAACACCAATTCTGGGTTTTTCAATAATTCTGCTAGCAGCTCAAAATCTGGCTCGTTTATACTCTCTGATGATGCTGGAGCAACAAAGTTGTTGCTATGGTTTGGAGGATTGGCTGGTGCTTCTAGGGGTTCAACATCGGGCAGTTGCTCGACGGGGATTTCGGGGGTCAATGAATCATCACAGTCCATTTCACGGTCCCAAGGTTCTCTAGGGTTGGATGGAATTTCCTGTATTATCCTGTAAACTACTTCTCTCTCGCGTCTAGTTCTGTTTTTTTGGACTTCAACTTCTTTGCTGTTAGCACCTTCACCGACACTCCATGTCTCGTCGATTTTCACTTCTGCACGAAACAAACAAATATTCTGGCATAAATAAAGAACAATAAGCTAAATCAGCAACATAACTAGAAATATCACATCTAACTAGGTATGTTTTGATTAGATGAGTTCATTTGAAGGCTACAGAAGAATACAAACAAGAAAACTAGAGTCTCATATTCTCATTACAAGCTCCTGAGTAAATAATAGGATATCTGTGAGAAATATCAGAGGGTAATAGCGAAATCCAAATAGATATTCTGATACTGCCATTACAATACTCACGTACCGCCACTTAATGCAGCTTTTCAAATTTCAGAACATGCACTTAAGTCGCAAACACTTCAAAATATATTCGTATAATTTTGCAAAATCATTTGAATTCAGAGCAGGAAGATTATATTTGTGGAGACGTAAATTTGCATTTTGTAACATATCGGTGTCCAATATATCATCTCATTATCCAATCTTAAAAAATTGGACCACTTGCGATTTGTTTAGCTTCCTCAACTGAGAAAGGAGAATCATTTGGTATAATGAAGACGGGCTGTCATTGTATGATTTGCTCCGGAATAGTCAAATTTTAGATTAAGATAGACATGTATGCCACATAGGCCTTCAATGTTACCGGTGGAGAATAATCCTGATAAAACATCAATTCTATCATAATGATGATATTAGATAACAAGAAAACATGAACGTCTGCCAATATCTGTATAACCACCTCCAGGGCAATGCATTGTTTGTATCATTGACTTCTGCTAAACTTAGAAAGCAGCGGAGCCACACACAAGCATAAGATTTAGGGATGATCAGACAAAAACCCGTGAGGTTTGGCATTCCAAAATAATCCCCTTGAGGCTAAATCTTTCTTGAAATTTAGTTTACAAAACAATCTTAAGCATATTTCAACTTAGTTAGCATCTGAAAGAGAGCCTAACAGGAAAAGAGTTCTCTTACATTTTTATGCGTAATTATTTGTTTATTTGAGGAGTGGGGAATTAGCTTACCTTGTAATCTGATAAATTGAAAACTGCAACGGAGAGTAACGTTAAAGACCAATAAGGAACAGGAGCCAAGCAAATGTACCTGGAGGCATCTTCCATGGGATCTGAATTCTCTTGTACTTTTTCCACAGAGGCTCCTCCAATTTCAAAGAAGTTTCACATGGATTAGAAAGTTTAGATAAAGAATCATCAAATTTTGTCTGTTCCTCAAGTTCAATCTGAACATTGGCTTTAGAAAATAATGTCTCTAAACTGGCATTTGGACTAGCTGTGCTCAACTTGTTCACACTTTCGGACATAGCTTTTTCATCAGGTGTAATTGTCTTCCCATACTTATTCTGCATAAAATGAGCACGCATCTTTGCTTTTTGGATATCATCAGCCGAGAGTGGGCGGCTCTGAGTAGCAGCCATTGATCTTGTGACCTGGGGACTCCTTACAACCACCCTTTGACTCGGATGCTCTACCAACTGGACTTTCCGGCGCTCTCGTGTTTCTATAGATTGTTAAGGCATACAATGTCTACAAACATGGAGAGGAAAGAAAATAGCATCTTGGACGTGCATTGGAGCTCTTTTAACTCTCGTTTTCATATTTATTAGGTATCACTCAGATTGTTGACACTAGATACAAAATATATGGCCATATAAAGATGGAACTCTAATAAGCAACTATCGATTTTGACAAAAAACTTTGAACAAATCTGTGATCTGTAGCAAAAAATCTTTTCACAAGTAACTCATCCTTAATGAAAAAAAAGGGTTATGTTTAATAATGATTTATTGGACAAGATAAACATTCTATTTCTCATCTAACAGCTCATAATTTGTTCCAAACAAAAATCATGTAGCATTACTGATTAAATGAACACAATGAAGGATACGGGGTGGAAAAACACCTCTCCTTTTATTGGAGTCATCTCCTGATGCTGTAAGCATTTTTAGAGGCTGAGCAGTGTCCAGCTTCCTACAGAAGAAAATTAGGGTTTAGAATGCAATATCAAAACCGAACCCATAGTTAAAAGTTTGATGAGGAAAAAATTGTAAAGCAAGATACCTAGGTGAATCAGGATTCTCACACATGAACCTCAAAACATCTTCCTGAAGTTTTACGATCAACATTAGCAGTTACTGGGACATGCTTTGAACATATAGATTTATAAAGTCAAAACAGACTTACAGGACTTCTCTTTTTTAAGTCCCATGACTCATTGTCCATAACTTCACTAATGCTGCAAATTAATAGACAATAACTCTCAAATTAAAGTGAAAAGGGCAGTTTCCACATGGGATAAAAGAATGAGCTTGCCTCTGCTTCAACAACATCTCATCCTGTAAATAACTTGCTGATTTCAACCCATTGCTTTTCTTTGATGATAGGTTCTTTCCCAGCCTTTTGCTCCATTTCGATAACATAGACTGAGCCCTGTTTGAGATGTCTGATTTTCAAATCAGAAAATGAGCCAACTAGCGAGAGGATTTCAGGAAACAAAGTTCATGAAGAGCAAGCCCCATGAACAATCAACTATGTCATGTTATATTGATTTCGTCTGTGGCATGTAAAATACTTATTTATCAATAACATGATAATGCGCTACAAAGTAACACAACAGATAATTGGATTATGTTTACACAGGATAGCCTCAAGATCCATAATCTAACTTTCATACCAAGTTGATATTTGAGTTTCTGGAAATATATTTGCTAGTAAACTAAGAACCAAATATTAACTTCAGTATTCCTTCAGAAAGCACGAAATTTTCACTGAAAGCATCAAACACATTGATGGATGAACAAAGAAATGGAGCAGTCACTGAAAGCACAGAACACACCTGATGCTCTGTAAAACCGCAGCTTATTAACACTCTGCAATATAGCAGACATATGCCCAGGGAGAGCCTTGCTTACCGGCAAATAATCAAGCAACTGAAAATGAAGAATTAGCCTTAAAGCTATAGGAACTCCATTGAAAAGTAAACTACAAGCAATTAGTAAAAAATTTACATATGCAAGTACCTTAATGATAACAAGCAAAACATTTGTCTGTTCTTCTTTAGCTGCTTCACTTAACCATGTTGCCAATATCATCAATCCACCTTCAATTAAGAACCTGCAAACACACAAGCATCAGAAAATGAGGGCAGTGAAACAATCGATTATGTCAATCATCAACATGAATAGAAAGGGAAGGTACCAATTCAGCACTGAGGGATTTGTTATACGCAAAATCCAGCGTATTAATTTAACCTGACCAGAGAATGATTCTTCTTTCCTCATTAAGCCAAATATATTCTCAACAAAATGCTTGTCCGAATCAACCAGGCCAGGTAAATCCTCATGCCTCTTTGAACTAGAAGGCCCTTCATCAATATTTGTTGGAACGACAGTGGCTAAAGGAATGGGTTCAGCAACCATGGCTAAAGGAGAGGGTTCAGCAGGCATATCCAAATTTGAAGTGGAGGTAATCCCATCATGCATCAAACCGCAGGCAGATGTATTAGCTCTCTCTCTAGACAATCTGACAAAATTTCTCACTCTAGTTCGTTGCCCAGCAAAGAAATCCCGAACCTACAAATGATAAATATTTGAACATCAATGGTTAGATCCAGGCTTGTAGCATCAGAGGCAGCAGTTTGTCTCCGTAAATTTCTTAGTGAACCGTAAACTAACAAATGTATGGAGAGCAACATTTCTTTCAATGGTTATCTAAATACATGAGTCCTTTCATCAATGACAAAGCATGCTAACATCTCATAATCAGTGACCAAGACTAGTAGAAACAACCATGGTCTAAGGCAACCGCTTCTTTTAACCAACCACTGGGAATGAAAAGGAATGAAGATTAAAACCTGAGTAACAGTAACTCCAAATTGAGCACTTATCTCCCGAGTCTCCCGCTTGCTAATTGCATCTTTCATGGAGAACACAAGTTGCATGTACTTTACGGCCTTGGGATTCAGCAAATCCCTAGGTCTCTTTCCTGCAAAAACAAAATGACAGATAAATATAACAAAGGGTAAATTCTACAATCCTCGAGTACATTCAGAGATACATTAAAATAAAAAACATGACATTGCAACTTGGAAAGCCACACCCTTAACCCTCGATCAAGATAAATAAATAAAATCAATCATACTAATAACCAAAAAGCAAGCAGAACCCTGGATCAATCAAGAATTTGCAAGATAACTCAATCTAAGTTACTGACATTTGTGCAATGGGCAACGGCAATAATCACAGAGGAGACTAATTCCAATCACGTAATACACATATGAAACGCATATGAAGAAGAAACTAACAGAGAGAGAGAGAAAGAGAGAAAAAAAAACTCACCAATTTTAATGGACAAAGCACTAGCAGCCTGCATTATAATTCCAATTAATCAGAACAATCAACTAACCAACTAAACAAAATGCAAGAAACTGAACAGAGTTTTAAAGAAACAACCATCTCCTGAGAAAGGGGATTGACACCGGTCAGTTTGCATTGGGTGGCGACAATCTGTTGCAGCTTCTCGATCTGATTCTGGAAAAGATCCTTCTGCTCACCTAACAAGGCCTGATACGACGCCGGCGCAGGCGACGCCGCGACTTCCATCAGTTGAGTATCTTTCGATAACTGCATAGCCTAATCCCAATTCACCCAACCATAACTCACGCGCATTTTGAGCTAGCAAATGCTGATAGACCCGTACACGGATTGAAATGAAAAGTGTTCGTTTTCCGATTGGATAGAGTTACAGGAATTGGAAGAAGAAAGAATGGGAATTGGGTAAATGGATTAGGGTTTGAATTCGATTTTGGGCGACCCTTGTTTAGTATATTAGCGGGGAGCTGCTCACAAAGCCTTGGAGTGGAGTTGGTTGTCGAGTTTTAACACACGCGCTCACTCTTCTTTCTCCGCTATGAGTGACGGCTGCTAATTCGGGTATTGCGGGTACCCGCACCCGAAATTCCCGAGAAATCCCCACCCGACCCCGACCCCGACCGTAAGATCGGGTACCCGGTTACCCGACGCGGGTACCCGTACCCGACGCCGGCGGGTACCCGCACCCGACGTCTTCAATTTTTTTTTATTTTTTATTTTCTTCTTCTTATTATTATGTTTGATATAAAATTATAATTATTCTTCGATGAATTTGGTCTTGATTGATGAATTATTATATTGTATTTCTCCAAATTCGTGA
>JAYDZE010078170.1:0-25017 GCA_034509125.1 Monilaria moniliformis
AGCCTTCCTGTAGTTTATCATCATGCTTCAGGGAGACCATTATTGTTTTGTCACAATCAATCTGGCAAAATGAAGATCAAATAACTTGAAACTAAATGTGCAGCAGGCTAGCAGCAATTAAAAACTTGGTCTCGTAATAAAGATTCTTAACCAATAGAAGAATTAAGAACAATTTAGGTGCAACACCACATGTAATGGTGTGCTTTCATGGATTTAAAGGAAGGAGCAAGTTTATAGATTGTCAAGGTATAAGCTATGGATCCACTTATTCAGCATTTGCATTATTACAATAAGTGAGACTCTGTGAAGCTTTGACAGAAAAAGTTGGAAATGCTTTAGAATATTTGTGTAGGTTTTTTGTCTTTTTTTTGTGTGTGTGTGTGTGTGTGTGTGTGTGTGAGAGAGAGAGAGAGAGAGAGAGAGAAGGATACCGCAGGTAGATCAACGTCAGTTGGTATGCGCCTACAGAAATTTCCGGAATATTCTTGAACTTGAATACCCTATCCAGAAAACAACAAAAATATAACCTAGCCTTCAATTGAAGAGCTGTTTGCCAAAGAAATATTGTTACATAAGTAGAAAGCTCGAAAACTGCACTTCTAGAATCTCACCTGGCTACATCTAACACGCATCACTGCCTCAAACCCTTGGGGCCTTGTGACGTTCCACCGAAGATCATTGTACAGCTTAGCAGGATCAGAACGGGCAGAGAAAGGATAATAGTAGTATACCTATAGAAGTAAATCACGGATTCAGATTTTGAAAATAACACAATAGACATCCTAAAAAATAACGCAATCAAACATCGAAAAGACTGATAATCCATCACTTAAAGGTGATACAATAGCCAAATATATAGTGGTCACTCATAGTACTCTATGATTACTCCAACATTACTCAATTACCTGGCCTCCAGTTGTCCTTGGAATAACAGAGAGAGAAGCAATATCCACATACATTTGCGATGTAATAAACAAGTCAACACAGACCTGAAAGTAATGAAAGTGAGAGGCGAAATAAGCTGGCTCCGATTCTAAAACAAAAACATGGCGATATTGTCAGCATCATGGATTCTCAACACTAGAAATTTTAATGTCACCTGGTATTCTGCGAGTTCTATTGCCATGGTTTTTAGAGTCTTGTCAGCAGGCTGGAGCAATTTGTGAGCCTCCTGAAATCAAGCATTATTGCAATTAGTAGGGACTTTAATCTCTCATGGTAATGAAATTTTATAGGAATCGTCCATCATAAGGGATGGAATGAGATGAGCTGTTATTTTATTTAATTAGGTTGTTTTATTATTTATCTTGACTGCCAATCTTGTACTGCACGGGAGCATATGTGCCCGTAGAAAGAGTATATAAATATTAGAGAAGTCATTAGTTAGAGTCAAAAGGAACACTATTAAAGTTAGTCGTAAGTTGCTAGGTAGGAAGAAATTATTGAGGGATCCGAGCAGGTAGAAGCTAGCTCTAACAATAATCTCCCTAACCCTGATAATGACTTCAAGTACTAATATACTATACTCATCTGCCAAAGAATGGTTGCAATTATCATTTTGCAATGATTTGTAAGTGGCAAATAGCTGGCAACCACCCCAAACTTAAGCAATCACAATTAAAGGATAAAGATAACTAGTTATTGCACTTGATGTGTATTCGGGTACATGAAATATAAAGAAAATCATGATTATATTTTTTTAACACTGCACCCAAAAACTGATGATCGAGTTGCTGCGTAGAAGAGAAGGAAAGACTAATATTACACCTAGATGGGCCAGACTTAATGGTGCGAAAGAAAATTATAGATGGACATGCGAAAAGGGAATTGGGGGCATAAAATGCATTATTAAAACTATCATAGTATCTGTCCTAACAATGCAGATATATGCAGCATTAAGACCTTTTCTCCTGCCGACATGTTGCTTCTGCCTTCAGCCTCTCGAGCAGAAAGGGATCCGATGCCAGTTGACGGCAAAACTGCAATATCATAAATTTTAGTACACTAGTGTGACAGGCAGAGGTTTAAGGGGGTGAATTTGCATGCTCATAAAACTAATACAGCTATATTTGGCAGCTTACCTGATTGGAAAACTAAAAGTTTGCCACCAGTGCTTTTCATTGCCAGGAAAGCAGCCTAAAGTAAGAAATAGGACAATAAGATTTAAGTATCATGCAGTCTGCTGATGATCAATTGAGAGTTTTCATATGCAAGGTGATAATTATTGAACATAATGTACATAGCACTTCCATCCACCTGTAAATTCTAGCCAACAGCTAAATGACGGCAAACAACATATGTTAAAACAAGTACAAACTTATAATAACTTTATGTGCTCGTACCTTTGCAGCAGCACCAAGAGCTGAATCAGCAATTCTATTACTCTCAAACATTGTAGGAATGTTGTCAAGCAACATTTCTAAATGCTCACAGCACTGCAGTTCCCAAAAAGAAATTCCATCATTTAGGAAGTTTGTAAAATAGGAGAAAACATTAATTTCTCCCCAGATCATAAATAGGGTGTCTTTATGTTTTCACAATTTGTTGATTTGGGGTGGGGTAGGAGTGGGGTTTACATGCTACATACTATGAAAGAACATATACTGAAGAAAGAAAGCTACCAACCTCAGAAAATTGAACAATAACATCGCTTTCCAGTGGAGTATAGACATCTTGAACATCAGGAACAATGAGCATCAATGGCTGAAACAAAAAAGATGTAATTAAAGCTAAGCACCCACTGCACTGACTGAAGCCATTGCAATCAACCACAGTGGCTCCTGGAATGTACAAGTCTAAGACCAACACAAAAATGACCAACGGAGAACATAATAATTACACACTACAATTGCCAAGTAAGAGAGTATACAACATTCAAGGAACAGATAAAATGTATTCATTCACCAGAAAGATGAAAATTTTCCACCAACCTGCTGTGAAGCTCGTTTTAGGTTGTAGAAGTGGATGGTGGAATCGAATGTAGCAATACCCACCATTGTTCGAGGACCCTTCTGCACAAAAAACATAGTCAATCCAGATTGATGTTTCTCTCTGATAATAAACAAATGACCCAACAAGCGGTCTTCTTAACTTGGTTCAAAATTACACTCCACCTTCACAAAACTCATTTTTGAAAAAAATCCCAAAAACACCAGAAAGTGGCTAAACCAATTGTGCTTTTACTTTCACAGCTCTTACAAGTCCATAAAATATTCTGATAATTATCAACGACCAAAAAAATTTAAAAAATAAATGTGTTAACGGAACTTATCTGGGCAATTAAACAAATCATTACAACTCCAAGCTAAATATTGAATTCATTTTTCCTGAGTTCGTTGATACACCCACCTCCAAGTTTCCCTTTTAAGAAAGAAACCACTAGGGTGGGGGGAGGGGCGTTTACTTTGAGTTATAGGATGGATGAATAAAAATAATCCAAGCTAATACACTGTTTACTTTGATGGATTTTGATATATTGATTAAATTTGAGCTTATTCAACCTACTTATCCTTCAAATACCCAATCCTATATATTATCAATCCATCCCATCGCTCAAAGTAAACGACCCCTTTGAGGCTTTATTTCAACATTGACCAGATGGAAGGTCCACGGATGAATGTTATCACATTAGAAGTACGGGCATAAGCTTACTGGAAGATCGGCTATCACTTGTCTGATGGCACTGCAAGCCGCTGCAGTTGCACCAGTTTGTGTAGCGTTCATGGATACATCAATGAGGAAGAAAAATACAGCAGGCATTGGATCACGAACCTGAAATAGCATAAGCAAAATCATGAGATGCAATGAAAAATAAGAAAGTTATACATTTCATGGATAAATAAATGCAACAGAAGCTCTGTTGTCCTACACCACAAACATGAACGCAGAAAGTAATTCAACAAAATGTTGTATGTATGCACTCAAAACTCCGCAGACTTCATTGTTATAGAAGATACATGCTATGTGCCAAAAAAGTCAGCATTGTAGTATAAGTAAACAGGAATTTTTTTTATTGTATTCCAGATTGATGTCTCGTTAAATATAAAATCTTATGAACTAGTGTGTCTCCTCCTTCCCCTTCCCCCACATGTGTCATACATGGCACATTCTAGTTGATCCATATAAATAACAAAGTGACTGCATAGAATATTAAACACTAATTAAATCTTTGCACTTGATTTTACAAATAGATGTACTTGTTACAATAATCAGACTGTTGGCACAGTCTCAAGAAAAGTCAGGCTACAAACAAAAGAAAAATACTATCACAATCCTTTGCAGAAGAACTACTTATTTTTCTTCTATCAAATAATACAATATAATTATATACCTTAGTCCTCAAATAGGGAATCATGCCCTAGATAGCTCAAATGATAAAATGGATACTCATTTTTCGCATTGAGAAGTGTGCTATTTAAATGACATCTAGCATAATGATTGGTTCTAATTAGTTATAAAATCCCAGACATGATTTCCTATAAATAATATCATCCCAATTCAATACTTGCTAGATCCAAATCTGGAAACACATGGAACTTACCATGTACTCCTTAGAAGCAATAAATTCAACTGTTCCTCGGCATAGTTCAGGCCTTTCGTCAGCATCTCTACGCCGGCCATCTGGACCTAAGTTGCAGTGATAGTCACGTGGAGTTTCATCCGTAAATCCTGCACCACAAGCCAGAAAAAGGATAAAGTAAAACACAACAAAAAAAAGGAAGAGAACACTAGAAATGCAATATATCATTATCATGCATACATGTGACCCAACATTCAGGTTGAGCAAATATTCAAGATATGAAACAAACAACTGCCCATAAACACAGCAAATACTTCCACCACCAGTGTAATGAAGAACTTAGGTCCAAGCAATAATAGGTCAGGGTTTAGGCTTATTGTAAAAGCTCAATTTACAATAAGATAACTCAAAATTTAATTAGTTATTTCCATATTTTTCTGATTGTGTAAACAGACGATGGACACCCCCATGGAGTTGGATTTTAGGAATTATGATAATAGAACTCCACAAAAAATTGACAAGTCACTAACTATCAAAAGAATAAGAAAAAGAGTAATTCTCACCACACAGGTTACAAATGAAACGTCTTCCTTGGTCGATAAACTTCACGAAAGGATTAATGTAACCTTTGCAACGAGAACATCGAACAGGACCACTTTCCCCAAAATCTACAACCTAGCAGTAATAAATAAGAAATTAGAGTTGCTCAGTTTCAATGATATTATCCAGACAAAGGTCATGTGACCCTCAAATCGAAAAATAGCAAGTATGGCATAATCATAGTCAAACATGTAAACTTTGCAGATGAATTTAAACATAGTTGGAACAGATAACAGCCTGTTGGAATTTCCTTTTATCAGTTTATGGGAGAATATTATTATAATTTTCCTCAAGGATTAGAGTAACACCAAATTCTTCATTTAATAACATGTCGGACAAAAGAGTCCTAAAATTTGCTACCACAGGACGCTTCACTTACATGGATAGGCTCCTCAGATGGATGTGCGAGAGCTAAAGGCTGGACTAATAGAGACAGCTGCATTCCAGATGTAGATAGAAGGTCTACAGTCAAAGGAACCTAATAAAACAAAGGGAAACCCCATTGTTATAAGCAATTTCAACTTAAGGAGGAAGTCATGCATAAAAGGTAGAAATGTAATTTGAAACAATGATGCAATTAAGTAACCTGATTGATAGTACACCTCATGTAGCGTGGACTGCAATTTCCAGTGTCTTTAACTATATAGTCACTTGTTGCAGGCTTCACAAAGAAGAGACAGATGAGGAAAAAGAGGACAAATAAAGTCTCTAAACATTTGAAGTGATAATTGATAATCTCACTAGGCTAACAGTTTGGACAGGGAATACCAACTTTGGGTAAATATACAAGAATTAAACTAAACCAAAGAAAGAAAATTATTACCGGGGGAGGGTTTGCCTGATTGCCCTGACGGGTCTCATGAACAATAACAGAAGCACTTGGAGCAAGACGGGGAATTTGGTTGGGATCAATTTTAGATTGGCCTGCTTGGCTCAGAGCCATAGATTGATTTGGAAGTGATTGTCCGCCTGGTGGCATTCCAAACATCCGTGGAGGCTGCTGCATTGGCCCAGGAGGAGGTGGTGCCACCTAGATATTGGCACTAGATTTAGTGTAAAATGAAGTAGATGATCAAGTAGTCAGATGATGTTATTGAGCTGCAGCACTAACAAAAGCCAAAAGACCATAGTCGAAGCAAGAATGGGTCCACATTCATATGAAACATCCTCCTTAATGATTGTTTAGATGTGAAATCATCTATGTCATAATAGTTAACTCTGCAGTTGTGGCAAGGCTGTTCAGGTTAATCTGCTATATCTGTTCAAGTCCCAAAAATGTTACATTCTTCTAACCATCTAACCTGGCATATATATGAAAACTTAGAGGGAGCCTGAATCAAGAGTAGTCCTTTCTTCAAACAAGCTTATGAGTAATAAATGGCCCCAAATTTAACACAAAGACATAGATAGCATAGGGACTTTGTAGTTTATACAAGAGTCATATTCCATTAAATAGTAAAGTTCAAACCACCTAAACTGCAAGATAGAAGGTATGGTATTCCTTGGTACAAGCACAAGCCTTGAAAGGAAAACTAGATTATGATACTTTCATCTGTACATTACATGCTTCAAAAGCAAGCAAAATGATACTGCACCAAGTCCTATTTCTATGATCTATGTTCCATAAAATACTTCTTCAGTTAAACAAAAGTAATTTCTATGTGATTCACTTCTCAAGCAATAAATACAATCAGTTTAAAATACAAATTCATGGGTGCATAAAAAACAGGGAATGAAATGTAAGTTGAAGGTCAGTAATCAAAGTACTCTTCCTTATGCATACTGTTACTGTGGTAGTTGCAATACTAGGTAGTTTTACTTTAGCTTCCTTCTCTCACTTTTTCATAAGTCCCTTTCCCAAATCCCTTCTAATTTTTTAGTATTTTCATATTGAAATCATCATAAAGATCAACACTCACCTGCACAACTCTTATTAGATTGTATGCCTATAAATTATCAATAACAATGATAGAAGTTTGGCAAGAATTTGAATAATCATTTCCTATTAAAAATGCACAAGCAAAGCTATATCTCAGATACTAAAAGAGTAAACTCTTGCAAATAATTATTAAATGATAATGACGGTAACTTTTCAAACTACTACACTGTTATATGTCAATGGCACAAATGAAATAATAGTTGGATGCAGAGCATACTGGGAATTTATATTAGTAGTTATTAGTTAAAGTACTAGAGGCAAAGTGGAAAATATCCCAACTACAGATTGAAATTAACCTATTGTCGAGCTGGAAGCACAGATACCAAAACTCTAAACCCTTATAAAGTATTTATGTGACAGTGAAACAGCATAGGCCCCTCAAAGCCATTTAGAATCTAAACAGGTTTTTGACCATCAAGTCCTCTAGCACTAAATGTACAGTATTATGAATTGAAGAATTTCAAAATATGAATAGTTGCATAGATCAACTCATCAGTTAAAGTATAATCATGGCTTGTGATGCAATTTGCACAACCCTCATTCATAGTATGTTGGACCGATGGATGAATCTTGGATGCAAAGTACGCACTCAACTCAACAAAGTTCCGAGAGAGTCAGAAACTAAAATTCTTCATGATTTCAAAGTTCCTAGAAAGACAAAAACTAAATCTTTATGGTTTCAATAATTCAATTACAAAGTTCAAACTATGGTCATCAAACCTTTTGATTGAAATCTCGCACCACAATATGAAGAACATGGATCATAGCTCCAGAGTTAAGATGCTGATTTTAATATTTCAATCTACAAATGAAGCTGTCAAAGCTGATTATTTTTGCTACTCAATATCCCTACTCTTGGAACTACTCAAGCTGCTTCAGTAATAGACATACAGCATTAATAGTTTAATTCAGTTTACAAAAGTTGGACGAGGCATCTGCTTTGAAATTTGCCAGCTCTTTTTTCTCTCTTTCTTTTACTAGAAGAAATTTGCACAACTCACTACAGAACATGGTCAATTTGATTCACTCTCATTGCATGTTATTTATTTACACCATATATATATGATACTGGGTTTCACTTATATCAAAAGCTCAAAAGTATCATTAACCAGATTTAAGTGGGTCGAACCGTGTATATCTCCTAGGTTTATAGGTCAGTCATAATGTATTAAAGCTGCATAATGAATTATAATCAATAGTGCACAAAAAAAATATCAAAATATGATAGGAGAGCGATAAAATGATCAAATTAACCTGCTGTGGCTGTGCTGGCCATGTCTGCATCCCATAAGGAGAATTTACAGATTGATGCATGCCTGTATGTGGTGCTGAAAATGGGGATGAACCCAGAGGAGGTACCATATTCTGTGGTGGGCCTGAAAATGGCGGTGCAGGTTGCCCAGAGGCAGATGATACAGCAGTAGGTGGACCACCAAAACTAGAGCGCATTTGCATTGGCTGAGAAGAAGGCCTAGATGATAACATCGCTGGTGGTTGTGGAGGTCCAACTAACGGCCTCGGCATACTACCCATAGCAGGAGGGAACGGCGGCCCACTTTGTGTCATCCCCGGTGCAAATGTAGGCGGTCCATTACTAACTGGACCAGAACCACTTGCATGGGAAGGAGTGGAGGGAGCTGACGTCAGAGGGGAAGACGAGTATGATCCAGGACGAGGCCCTGATGCAGGAGGCAAAGGAGCAACAAGTCCACCGATGGACGATGGCATTGCCCCAGGTGGTGGCGGTCTTGATGCAAAGGGAGGCGGCTGAGATCCAGGTGGTGGACCAGTAGGTCTAGAAGAAACCATATTTGGAGGCAGTGTGGTTTGAGCAGGAGCATTGGGCGGTACTGTAGCCCTTGGAAATACACCAGGGGGAGGCGGGCCTGGTCTGCTACCAGCAAAAGCTGGAGCCTGTTGGCCGAATGGTGTAGTATTCGGAGGAGGTCTAGGGCCACTACCACCAGCATTGTTAGGTTGCTGCTGATTAGGCTGATTAATTTGTAGGTTTTGCATATTATTAGCAAGAGAATTCGGGTTATAATTCGGGGGGAAATTCCCTGGCCTAGGTCCCCCAGGAGCTGCCATCACTTCACCTAATCAGAAATCTCTAGTAACAGAAAGATTAAAAATAGAGTATATGCGCAGATCCTCAACAGAGTGAAACTTCCAAAATCTCTCCAATTCAAACCTACAATTCGCAAAACCACAGGCGGATGAATCAAGAAACAATCTTTTTAACCAAATAACACATATACGCAAGTAACATACCTAAATAAATCTAAAAATTAAACATAAAAACCTACGGTGGAGGCCGAAATTCGGTCCGTTACAGGAAGAACCGACCGCTTTCCGACCAGATTCCGATCTGACTACGCAAAAATCAGAAAATTATATTACAGACAAGAGAAATGGAGCCAAAACGACAAAAGTAAATCAAAGTATAACAGATTGGAGCCTGGAGGTACCTTAATTTTGCGCGTAAAATTGCATTGCAGCTTTGGCAGAAAGTGGTTTCGGATCGATAGGTAATAGTTACGGATCGAAGTCGAGATTGATAGATAGAGAAAGATGAAAACGCGAAAGTGGTAAATTTCTGAAGGATCAAAGCAAAATTCACATATTACGGTTATAAAAAAATTATCGAAATTGGCTGCTATCATTTACTTTTTGCCCTTTTCAACTTTTTTTAATAGAGAATCAAGAGTGTGTTTCAACTGCTGATGTGTACGCACGTGACACATTCAAGGCAGGCACGTGACTTTGAACAAAATCTATATTTGGATTTCTAAAATCTAATATTTGAGGAGTGCTTACTATATATATATATAACCCACACTTATTATAATTTGAAGATATTAACATATGTTATATTATTTTACAAATGCAATTTAAATCTATTAAGGTAAATTGGTAACTGGATGGTATGAAAAAAATATCTTAAATTGCCAAAATTGAAAAATCGTGTTACATTTAGAAAAATGTTATTGCTCAAAAGTTTATTTTGAATTAAGAACATCTTTATGGTGTGTTTGGTATAATGAATTTGTAATTGTATTGTAATTGTAATTTTATATAATTGAATTTAAAGTTATAATATTTTGATTCAATTTAAATTTTTTATTTGGTAAAATTAAATAATTAATATAAAATTGTATTGTGATTCTGAATCTTTTGTTTGGTAAATCAAAAATTAACCAAAATTTTATATTAATTTTTAATTTAATATTTTTAAATATTGTTATATACATTATATAACTATATGTATGACATTATCATAATGGTATAATAACGTTATAAAAAGAATTGAAGTAGAACCAGGTCTAACATTCCATTTTCTTAATATAAAGATAATTGAAACAAGTAAGTAATAAAGAAAATTGTTGTTTAGGAAAGTTTTGAATGTCCATAACATAAGAAAACATTAGCATTAAAAGCTTTAGGGCGATAAAAATAAGTAACAAACTGAAGAACTCCCAATGCCTCCAAATTTAGATATCTTCTCACCCAAAACAAGGTAATATCAATTCCTTTGAGCAAAATTTTAAAAATCGTGTAAAAATAGCTCTTTTTGAAAAAAAATTGCAGCAATTTTTTAACTTTTGGTGGAAATCTCAAATAAACAAAGTCTCAGATCTTAAAATAATACCCATATATTTTCGATAGTTGGAAAATTTAAAGTGTGACTATTTTACTACAAAATAAAAATATTAGATCATAATCGCAACATGTTGACAAAATGTATTTAAAACCAAAATCAGTCAATTTTCGCAATTAATCCTTCTTAATTTATAAGATCCCAACATTATATATATATAGGTATATAGTATTATAAGTCGAGTCAATGGAATGAAATGTAACAGGTAAAATATTATAATATAGAACGTAGAATAAAAAAATGTGAGATCCATTCTTTATAACTTTGGTGAGAATTTGTATGTTAAAAAGAGGTCCACGATGTTCTTCGGTGGGGTACGGTGCGTCGGAGGAAATTGGAATAAGCAAAACTTCATCTGGTTTATATATCGACGAGTTTTAATGGAATATAAATTTTAAACTATTAAATTGGGAGGGTATGTAATTGAAATTTAATTTCAAATTTGAATATTTTTGTGGTATCAAATAGTGAATTTGAAATTTGAGATTTCATTTTTAAATCAAAGCTCTCAATTCTATGATACCAAATACACTCTTAAACTCTCATTTATATTCACACTTATTAATTAAAATTCATAATATATTTATGTATATAGATTAGTGTAAGATTTATAATATGACATATTACTTATTATGCATTTGGAAATATCAAGAAAATTGTTAGAATTCTGAGTTTATATTCAATTAACAATTAGACGTAATAATTAAAATAATTTTTAAATTAAATTATAAATTGAAATAATAATAATAATAATAATAATAATAATAATAATAAGATACTATAACATATATAAAGTATGATCTACAATTTAAAATTTACATTAAATTTTTCTTAATAAGTTGTTTATTATAAACATAATAACACCAACAATAATAATAATAGTTATCATTAAATTACATATGAACTTTTCATATCATCAACAATTCAACATATTTGTTAAATTACAATTGTGATACAATTGTGTCACATTTTAATCGGAGCATCTCTTTTACTTATTCCGCATTTAAGTAAGGCAAAAATCAAACCCTTGTCTCACACATGGTATTTGCTTTAGTTTAAAAACTATATATCCGCTCTGTGTAACACATAGAAATATTATATGCATGTAAAATTTAATATAAGAATTTAATTTTTCTCTTTTCTAAAAAAAGTTTTTTAATGTTTTCTTTGTGGTGATTCGAACCCTCAACTTATTAGTTTGAGTAGAAATATTTTACTAACAAAATTGCACTTTATTATAAAAATTTAAATTGATTTTGTAAAAAAATTATATAAAATAATAGTAACATTATCTCTTAAAGAAAGAAGTCATATATATATATGTGTGTGTGTGTGTGTTTGCGCGTGAAGATGTGTAAATGGATCGAGTCGATATGAGCATACATTTATATAAGCTTGTTTTATATTGAGCTTGAAAGATTAGACACAATATTATTTTCCCTCCCTCATAATGGAAGTGTTAAGCTTTTGTTTTTTACATTATTGCGGGTGAACAATTACAACAATTAATATATTAAAATAATAATATCTACTATTTTCATCATTGTTGTATTGCAATTTTGATAGTCGCTCGAAGGGACTATCGTCGGAATTCCTGCGTGAAGTGAGAACGGAGGGACGAGAAAGCCAAGGCGGCTAGGGCAAAGAGAGAAAGAAGAGACAATTAGGTTTGGGAGAAAATAATTATGTATTCATCATAACCCTAACTACAAGGATATCTCATCTTATATAGGACTCCCGGTTTGGTTCAATGACTACGACATGGGAAAAGAACCAAACGAAGAAAAACCCATGAAGGAGCTTATAATACGCTCGACTCACTTACAACGGATAACTTAAAATAAAATAAAATAACGAGGTCAGCCCCTAGTTGTGAAAACGACTAGGCGGTCGAACGTTCCTCCTTGGGCGAGATGAGGCGAGACCGACGACCACCTCTTCTCCACTCTTTGTAGTCGAACGCTCTTCTCCACTCTTTGTAGTCGAACGTGTATCACTCTTGCTCTACCTTTTTTGTTTGGTGTTGGAATTAAATTAATACCAACATGAAACCAAAAGTTATTTCTAGATTATGGATGTCCTCTATACTAAAATAATTCATACACATTACCCATAATAAAACCATGCCCATGTATATGATCATGGTCTCTTTCATGAAAGAATGGTCTTCTATGAAAACTCCAGCATCAATGGCATTATTATAAGCTTTTTAGCCTCATTTGTACCTTTTTCTTGTATAGGTCATTGAAGAAGTTGAACGAGCTTTGGCTAAGCTGGGTCCGGCCCGAATCAATGGAAGGTTAGAAATTAAATTTAGTAAAGTTCATTTTATGCTAATTGATTTTATGCTTTAAATGTCTGATGGCGTTGTATTCCTATCAAAAGTTATTGTAGGAGCATTTTTGACAAAGTAAATTTTGATATCGTACCTCACCTATGCATTCATTCCATCCACTACTTCCGTTCTGAGGAGCTCTGCTGTGTGCTTTGATAAGAGAGTAGAAGCATCAGAAAGATAATCTTCTGAGTAGGAGTTAGCATACATTAGCACGGACCTTAATGTGTAGAGAGATCAAATGAGCAGATAAATATGTTCTTTTATATTAAATATGGTTAGTACTTTTGATTTTATATATATATATATATATATTAGATTATGCTATATTTTTTAGTACGGTAACATGTCCCGACTCTTTATGGATACAGCAAAGAATTCGATACTGCAATTTCAGTCCCCTTTTCTTCAAGCTGTTGAGCAATTATGTTCCTTGTATTCTGATGATACACATTCTGTTGTTGTCACATTCTGGTACAATATGGTGAACCACCTGTGAAGCTTTTAAATTACCAACTCTTAACCTTTAATGGTTATCTTGTATTTCTTTTAGGACTGGATCACCCTGGTACTGTCGAGTGTGTTATTCTTTCTTAGTCGCTAATGCTGTTTTTTTATATTTACTGAATCATTAACTCAATTTGTTGCTCACCCTTATCCGGAAAGTGAGACCTTAACCAAAACACATATTACCGAGCACCTCTAGTCAAATAATTGTTAGACCTTTTGTGGCACCAACATGCCATTTTTCTTGTTCTCTGTTGTTTGGAGAAATTACCTGAAAATTATCAGAGTATGTTGCTCAAAATTTCTCTGTTTTTGACATTTCAAGACTTCGTGAATCCATTTTTCTTTTGCTTTATCAGCATACTTCACATGCCTATATCTAGGTCTAGAAAATATTTCATCAAAATACATACTAACATACATTATCAAGCTAGCCCACTTTGGTGATATCATTTTATAAGTAGGCTCTTCTGCATCCATCAGTAGTTTCTTCACCATGCTACATTATTTCAGCTGCTTTTTGTTTATTATTTCTGACACTTCTAAATTTCAGGTCTTCACCTAAACAAATCGAAGGCCCAGATGGAGGAAACTTGCAGCTACACTTCAAGTCTAGGCTTTCTCTTCCACTTTTCACCGGAGGGAAAGTAGAAGGCAGCAGGGTGCATCAATTCATATTGTACTATTAGATGCCGACACAGGCCAAGTTGTAACATCTGGACCAGAATCTTCTATAAAGGCTGGATATTTTTGTGCTGGAAGGTGATTTCAACAACGAAGATGATGAAGGCTGGAGTCAGGAAGACTTCGAAAGCCATATTGTCAAAGAACGTGAAGAAAAGAGACCTCTTTTGACTGGGGATTTACAAGTCACACTCAAGGAAGGTGTGGGAACGCTAGGTGATCTCACATTTACTGACAATTCCAGCTGGATAAGGAGCAGGAAGTTCAGACTTGGTCTGAAAGTTGCATCCGGGAAGCAAAAACAGAAGCTTTTACTGTCAAAGATCACCGAGGGAATGTATGTAACTAATATATCAATTATAATCCTTCAGTTGTGACCTAGGATGCATTATTATAGGAATGGCCATGCTCGCATGATAAAGCTTGGTGATAGCTTTATACATACATCTGGTTGAGTTCTTATAAGTGCAAACATGGAAGCTTGATTAAAGATATCCAATGCAGAGTTAAAGCGACATAGTATATATGCGAATTATCATTTATTCCAAATGAACTTTATGCACTTTTGAGTATTTTCATTGTTTATCATCCTAGTTCAATAAACATTTTTAATGTGGGAAAGTCACATTTGACACATAAGTGATGCAGACCAATTAGCAAAACATAGTCATTGGGCTTTCACAATTTAAGTTGTATGCATGTGTATCTTGCTACCCTAAGCCTTTGGACACTCCTTTAACATTGTATTTAGATGTCCTTAGGTTGTGGTTGGTCTTATTTATGTTCTTTCTTTTCTGCACACTGCATGCACCACAGGTTTCTTACCATTTTAATTATTTACTGAGATGTCCTTGTTTCTGATAGTGTACAAGAAGCATTGCCCACCTGCGTTGAATGATGAAGTACGGAGATTGGAGAAAGTTGGGAAGGATGTATCATTCCACGAGAGGCTTACTAAAGCCAACATATATACTGTGGAAGACTTCCTGCAGCTTGTAGTCAGAGACTCGCAGAAGTTGCGGACAGTAAGTATTTGCAAACTATTCCTGTGGTTGAGATGCTTCTTGATTGTTTGACTTCGATATCTGGTGATGGCAGATTCTTGGTATTGGCATGTCAAATAAAATGTGGGATGCTCTCATGGAGCACGCCAAGACTTGTGTCCTGGGTGGGAAGCTTTATGTGTATTACCCTGATGATACAAGAAATGTAGGTGTTGATTTTTGACAATATCTATGAGCTGAGTGGCCTCATTGCTAATGAGCAATATTATCCAGCACATTCACTTACTGACAGCCAGAAGGTAGGTCAATACTCTTCTAATTGGAGCATGCACAACCTACTAGATATACTCATGTGCTTAAAATGGTTTTGTTTTAGAGGCGGTTGTATGGGTAACTGCAATCACATTTTATAGCAATTAGCTTAAGTACTGTTACAGACTTTTGAACGTCTATTGTCCATGTAGGTTTATGTGGATACTTGGTTGAAGAAAGCATATGACAACCGCAGTCCGGAGTCAAGTTTTGAAGTATGATGGAAAATTAGTATTAAAAATTTCATGCAAACTAAGAAGCCAAGCACATCCAAAAGCGAATTGCCTCTGGGTTCAGTTGACTATTCTCTATCTTTAGATAACCAACATCCACCACAGAGATTGCCGGCACCTGTTCCCTCTGTTCCCTCTGAATCTATGTCGATAGATCAGAGAGAGGTGGTTGGAGGTGAGCATCACCTTATTAAAAGTGGTTTAAATTTATGTGAGCCCTTTAGTTATACAATAACTCCCCTAAAATAAAGCCTTGCACTTCTGTACAAACTGATTAGAATAATGTATACTAGATTAGAATGTGTGTATATAGTCTCTACCTTCGTTATTTCTTGTACGTGTTGGTCTCTGTAGTTGCAGGATCTCTCTTGCTGGTAACTTCAATATTGCACTAGTACATTTTGTCAAAGCCTAAACAGCATGGGAAATATTTGTTTGTGAGGCTGTATTTAAAGTGACTAATGCCTTATTTCTGCAAAACAACTTTCAGGTTACAATGAAAATGTGAGCACCAGATATTTTCCCAGGTGCAGTTTACGAATTCCCATACCCCGTTTGAACTGCCCTCTTATACCCCACACCAGCCGCAGGTCAACCATTCGCAAAACTAAAATGACACATACGATAACAGTGTTAAACTTGCTCTTGGTCCTTTAAGGGCGTTGATGACTTCTTGTCAGAGGATGAAATTCGTATGAGAAGTCATGAAATGCTGGAAAATGACGATATGCAACACTTGCTTCGGCTTTTCAGCATGGGAGGTCACCCCTCTGTCAGTGCTCCTGAAGACGGGTTTAGCTTCCCTAGTTACATGCCGTCACCTTCTCTTGGGTTCAGTCATAGAGAGGATCGAGCCCGTTCTGTGAAGGCTGTTGCTGGCTGGCTGAAGATCAAGGCTGCAATGAGGTGGGGCATCTTTATCAGGAAGAAAGCAGCAGAAAGGAGGGCACGCATTGTGGAGTTGGATGATGAATGATTTTTCTTCAGAAGATTTGAGTTAACATTGTTAACCAGACGACGTTTGACAACTGCTACTCTTTGCTACTGCCAGTATGATTGATGGAATTTTCCGACTGTATCAGAGTATATAAATCCTCAGAACTTTGAAGATATTTGTTGTCTTTGAGAAACCAATGATTTTATGTACAATCAACTGTACAGTAAGTTTCTTATAAACATTTTCGATGATTGTTGCTTACACTGTGTATGTATGTTGAACATGTATAACGAATTGCTTTTCATTCGTTTAGGATTTCATTGTAAACTTAGGTGAAGAACATGTCATGATTTTATGTACTCTGAATTTGATATACAGCTTTTTGTGCCATGTAGTATGGTTTCCTCGTCTTCATTGGTTTCTGATACAGAGTGAAAGAGGATTGTACCGAATGCTCTCGATAATATGGATGCATACAAATAATATTGCACAACCGCCATGATAAATGACTGAATGCAAAATAGATCACAAACTGTTGGCGTATTGCTTCGAACGAAATAGAGATTGTGGATTGATGAATATAAAATAAATGATACGAACTGGAATTGATATAAAGAAAGGGATGATCCCTAACCAAGAAATGAATAAAGTAAGGTTAAAAAGAAAGGAACGAAGTCCTAACCTTACGGCACTTGCTGGACACAAACTATTTGACCCCTTGGATACCTCTCTTCAATCCTTAAAGAGATATTTATATAGAATTACAAAGACTCTTAATCCTACTTGCAATCGAAAATAAACCGTATTAAGGATAAACATGGAAATAATAATAAACATGAAAATACCTTTATCTTATTACGGATAGCTCGTTGTAATAGTCCCTGAGATGGAACATGCACGCACAACCAAACCATGTCCAAGGCTACTTATTTGTAGAGAATGCGCAGTTGAAGTTGATTGGATAGTACACACAATACACGGGGGGAAAGATATGAAAGAATTGTATATATCTATTGATTATTTGCAGTGTAGGTGCATCAGCTTTGTGTCTTTCATCTTCTTCATGCTGTGGTGTTGATGGTGCATTCTGGAGGGATGCCTTGTGGGAAGCGCTTCGAGTCGGAGCAGTAGTTGTATATCATGTAATTCTTCTGCACCCACTTGAGTCTTTCCTGGTTTGTGGCGTCTAATTCTTCGTTCAGCCATGCATTGCTGTTGTTTGCAGGTGGATTATTGCTGCAAGAAGACGAGCCAGACGACCAAACACAGGCGTTGGCACTGAAGTTCCTGTACGAGGCGGTGAATGGAGCGTCGCTCCAGTCCGTCTTGACAAGCCCGCCTCTTGTCGCCCAGGCATCCCCGTTCCAGAGGCTCGAGTACATCCTCATCGCCTGGTTTTTCAGGTACGCAACTCCTACTGACTCGGAGTTCTTGAATTCTCTGATGGGAGTGCCATCGACAGAAAATCTGAAACCGAAGCAAAATGTCAGTCGCAGATTTGATTGAAATCTTTTCTCCAAGACTTACATGATTCTCTGAGGATTCCATAGGATCGAGTAGGTGTGGAAATCCGCTGTCGGGTCGAACCAAAGATAAAACCGCTGCTCCCTGCTGCCATTCCCTTGGCTGAACACATTGGTGTGTAGAATGTAAGGGTCACCACTGAGGTTTCCCAAGAACTCGAAATCTATCTCATCGTGCGTCGGCCCTTGCGAAGATAGCTGCAGGGGAAGAAGAAATGTCAATGAATTTGACTGTTGCAAAGGCTCGAGGAGCAAGATGGATGAGGATGAAGGCGAGAATTACATAGTATGCAGTGACAGTGCCGGCTGAGTTGCCGGAGATGAGTTTGAGCTGCATATCGATCTTTCCAAAGAGATACTCGTTCCTGGACTGGAATCCCGAGCCTGAAGCCTTGTCGAGGGAGAGGGTTATCAGCTCGCCGTTGTTGAGGATCTGGGCGCGGCCGTCGCCCCATGTTACGTTGATGTCTTGGTAGAAGTTAGCAGATGCTGATGTAAAGAAAGTGATCACCAAACTAGGTATGATGAGGGCCATTGCAGAAGTTTTGGAAGCCATCTCGAAAATCTAGCTACGTGTGTTTTGATTGAGAAATGGTGAGATTATTTTTTCTAATTTGGAAGTCTTAGGGGTTTTATAGGTGTGGAATTGTATATTTTGATTCTTTTTTGAAAGATTCAGAGGACGTTGCAAAGTCAAGGTCATTATTCACACCAGATCTTCGATTTTTTCTGATTTTTTTCTTATAGATTACATTTAGATATTGTAAATGAACCCACCCACCCCCAACAAACTCAAAAACGTGCCCCCATCCCCGAACCCCACAAATCTTACCCCTGAACCCTCTCAGCCACCGCCTCTATCCAGGCGTTGTCCAGTTGCAGCAGGAGCCGCGTCCCGCAGTAGTGGTTGCATTTTCAATTGCCGCCTATCAGTCGTCGTCGCATCCCGCCGTCGTCCAGATGCAGCAGCCACTGCCTCCAGTAGCAGCGGCTGCATCTCTTGTCGCAGCGCCCCAATCGCCGCCGCCTTGTCTGGTCTCCCTCGCCGCTCCATGGAGTAGTTGCTCAGCCGCGTCCTGCCGTCGTCGTTGCCCAGCACACACAGCCACAAACCCTTAGGCGTGAATCTTACATGATTTAAAAGAATTTCGTGAAATTATAAATTCTTGTAAGCACGGTTACAAGAATTTATAATTTTGTGAAATTCTTGTAAAGACATACAAACTTTATTTTCCGTATAAGCTTGAATATTGTGTGAGTAAGAATGATAGTTTTCTTGTAACCTGCAAATTGTTCATGTAAGAATGAATAATTCTCTTGTAACAAAAAATGAAATTTTGAAACCTTAGCTTAATAAACTTAATAAAACACTATATTTCATCTACACTTTAATATCTGTGATATGTTTACCGATTAAGACATTAAAAGAAGAATGAATATATATCTTTTTCAATGGTTCACACTACATTTTACCTATACTTTAAGATCTGTAATATATTACCGACTAAGACATTAAAAAAAAGGATGAATATATATATCTTTTACAATGGTCCCGTTTGACATTTCCTGAAAAATGGAATAGACTGTTGCTTGTCGCTGCCGTTGGTCGATGCTGCTCTCTGTCGCTACCGCTACTCTCAGCTGTCGGAGATATTGAGAAGAAGATGGTAGAAAGAAAGAGAGAGTTAATGGTGTGAACCCTTAAATCCTAAGTTTTGTTTTGATTTTATTGTTTGTTATTAATTAGTTTTTTTTAATAAATAAAACAAAATATATTTATTTAGTAAGAGTATTCAAATCCTTTTAACACCAAAAAATGCTAATTTTTCCATATTTTTATCTTTATGAACACTTATTTATTTATTTATTTATTTTAGTTTTGGATAGAACAACCTCTTTTCTATTATCTATTCCGTCTGATTTTTTCTGTTTCATTTATACAATAGGCTATAAACTACACATTCGAGACAAACTGCATACAAATCCGAACTCTGCCCATTACTACCAAGAGGACAATGCAAACCGCGTTTGTTGCAAAGAGTAATTACTTAGGTGGGAAGTATTGAAGTGTAAAATAACCATAGCCGGAAACACATGGTTTATAAAATAAATGGACATTAAATGTTACAATATTTGAATAATGATGAGTATTGAAGTGTAAAATAATATTGATTGATAAATTTTAGATTATTTTTGGTCGCCTGGAAAATGCGTATTTTGGTAAAGTAAAATATTTTAAGTTTAGCCGTATCGAGTGGGACAAGAAATATAAAAGTGGATATGGTCTTTTGGCAAAAAATTACTAAATATTTTGCAGACAGTGTTATATACTAAATTGTTTTAATTGAAACTATTTTAAACTTATAAACTGGTCGGTTGGTTGGATAATTGTAATGCTTTTTTTTTTTTTTTTTTTTAAATATGGTTTGGTGGATTGATTTAGAGCTTCTTGATTTTGTTGTGGTGGTTTTTATTGAAGAATAATTAAAGGATTATTGGTTTTATTTGAATAGGCATGTTTTGGTAGATTGGCTGTAGTTGTGGCATTCACGTTTGAATAAAAAACTCAGTTGTTGAACATTCTTTGCTGTAGTTTTTAATTTTTATTTTATTTGACCTTCTGGACTACGACAATATATACTAAAATGGTTTTAAAAAAATTATAACCCTTTTCAAAATGTTTGAGGAATAATTGATTTCAAATTATAGCTCAAGTATGGTACTTTTATCGTGTATATAAATTATTCAAGAACAAAGATGACTACTCGTTATTGACCAAATATTTTATATATATAATGATAATGTATTTACTTTTCGTTTCATAACCAAAATTAACTTTATCACAATACTAAATTACTAATTTTCGTAAATTAAAAGGTTAACTTGTGACGACGATGTTTTCCCTCCAACTAATAGGATGACAGTTTGAATCACTTAGTATGTGTGAGTATATAGATGTATGTGAATTGGATAAGAAAATATGCACTTGTCACGCACATCACATCTACTAGTGAAAATATGTATTCGAATACGTGGATAAAACACAAATTAAACAACACAGGTATTACAATACTAAAGTCCAATTAAAAAAAATATTCCAAAATGCTATAAAAATAATTTGGAAATATAAGTTCTATACATATTCTAGGTGTGGAATTTTCTCAATAGGAAATAATTAATTAATTTTATTCACATATATTTCATATAGGAGGCATTAATAGTAAAAAATAGTCCAACTAACCACTAGTGAATGTTAGCGATCCAAACACACCAATATCCCAAGACTAATGGATGACCATCGTTTTGTCACTCGCAATACTAATGGCTAAAAACTTTTCTTTCTATCATGCACAAACCAAACACAAAAACATCAAACAAAAAGAAGAAAAAAAGGAAGAAAGAAAACAAAATCATGAAATCACACAACATGAAAAAGATTGAGTAATTGTACGAGGAATATATATCATGTTATAATGATAGTTAAAATTCGAGAATGCTACAAATTTGTGTTTGAAGAAATCGAACGTTATGCCACCGAGGATTAATCACCAGCAGCAACCACCTCGTTCCAACAAGCAATTCCTACCCTACTTGGCCTTCATCATCTTTTCCGCCATCTTCGTCTTCAAGGTCTGATTTTGCACGTATTGTCAAATATACATGACATGCCTTGATGACAATGAATGCTTGTGTCAAGATTCAAACTTTGTTGTAATATTTTCGCAGTTGGACGTACTTATTTCCCAGAAGATCTTCACAACTGAACATAACCAAGAAAGGACGACATTTAAAAGGTATGAATTTTGTTTAATTGAAGACAACACCACACACACACACGCACATGTTCCTTGCACTTCATGTTGAATTAAGTTGATTAGTTAGTTGCATTATACTAGTAGTAAATATTATAATAATCATCACAAAGCCTCAAGCAGAGATAATCATAGCGTTAACCAAATGAGGCACACTCTCATGCATGATTAAATTTCAATTGTGAGTAATAAATTCTAATTGGAGATTAATAAACTCTGATTGGGAAGGGTGAACCCTAATTGCAGTGTACATTCGAGTAGACAAACTTTTGCCTAATCAAATTGGGTAACAATTTGTACATTTGCAGCATCAATCAATCATCAAACAACACAATTGTAGCTCGAAATGGAACGTTTAACCAGCATTTCATCGTGTCGTGGGGCGAGGAACACGCACGTGTGCTGAACGACGGCGAGCTCCTGACTTTGTCCCTCGACAAGAAATCAGGCTCCGGCTTCCAATCAAGGAAAGAGTTGCTGTTTGGAAAAGTCGACATGCAAATGAAGCTTGTCCCTGGTAACTCCGCAGGCACAGTCACAACTTATTATGTAAGTTACTTAATTTGCCCCCTCACAAACGGGACGATTTCGTGACTGAAATGTTATGGGCTCGATTCACCAATGCCTTATAGGTCGAGCTATAATTAATTTTTTGTATTTTGTTTATATCTGACAGTTTTCATCACATGGTGACTTCCATGATGAGATAGATTTTGAATTTTTGGGGAATTCGAGTGGAAATCCGTACACACTCCACACTAACATCTTCAGCCAAGGAAAGGGAGACAGAGAGCAGCAATTCTTTCTTTGGTTTGATCCCACTGCAGATTTTCATACTTATTCCATTCTTTGGAATCCCAAATGCGTTATGTAAGTACTTTCCTTCTTTAATTATTTTAATTGCTGCTACATTTTTTTAAGGTGTTAGGGTTTAGGGCATGCATGATCTTGGTCCTTCTATAGGGCACCCTAAAATTCCAGTAGTTTCACGAAGTGCCCTCTTATAGGGTTCCCTCAGTATTGGATCAAATTAGGTCGGGTCCTCGGTCCATTATCTATTAAATATAATATTTTAATAATATGTATTAAAATTTTATTATATAACGAGTTCTAACTAGCAGTCATTATTAACATTGAGGCTTAAAAACTTATACATACCCTAAATATATATGGAATACCAATGCTAATAATCTATTAATTAACTGAAAATTTGCAAATTAAATACTGAAAAATAATTATATTTCCTAATTGGATCGGTAGACCTTAATAAAATTAAACTGTAGAAGGAAACAAGAAAAAAAAATCTAATTTTTTTTGAAAGTGGAACCCGCGTTTAACACAAAAAAGTGTAGTAGAGATTCATAATAATGCATTGTCACCTCATCTAGTTGAAATTGGATCCTCTATTGCATACTCGTGCATTATCGATTCCTTATTATATCTATAGATTATGAGGAAAAAAATGTTATTCTATACCTACCTACCAAACTAAAATCACATTTTACCCAACTTTGGAATTAATTACCTCATTATAATATAAGAGACCCAAACCCCATCTCTTTAAAGTAAGCATAAAATGACATGATGGTAAAAATTTCAGCTGGTTGGTGGACAACATAGCTATAAGGGAGTTCAAGAACATAGAGAATTTAGGCGTTCCATACCCTAGAGATCAACCGATGAGGATTTATTCAAGTTTGTGGAACGCCGAGGATTGGGCGACGCAACACGGCCTAGTCAAGACCAATTGGAGCCTAGCCCCATTCACCGCCGCCTACCGGAATTACTCCCTCGACGGCTGCGTCTGGTCGCGCCTCACCAGAACGTCCTCGTGCACCGACGCCGATTTCTCTACCAAGGCAGTGCTGACGACGGAGCTGGACAGCCGGAGTAGGGCGAGGATGAAGAGGCTGCAAAGGGATCATATGGTGTATGATTATTGCAAGGATAGATGGAGGTTTCCTAAGGGGCCTGCCCGTGAATGCAGGCATAATTAGTTTCATTACATTGTTCATAAAATAAAATAAAAAACTAGATTGTTTTAGATTAGATTGGAGGAGACAATTTTGTTTCATTTCACTAGTGTATGTGTTGAAGTAGTGAGACATTTATTTTGTGACGACTGATATATGTATGAGTTGATTGATAAAATACGTAATTGAATATTAGAAATTAGATGGTTGAATGAGTTCAAAATTAAATAATGCATCACAATAAATGATAGGCTGAACTATATTATTTTTATTATTCTAATATATCACTTAAAGTAAACAAAATGGTGAAGACTTTAAGATCATATAGAACAAATCCGAGAGACAAAATTATATTATTATTTTTGTAAAAAAAGAGACAAACTTATACTTACGCTTTGCTTATGAAAGCAAAAGGTAGCCACAAACTTAATCAAAAGCAAAAGGTAGCCAAAAACTTAATCAACAAGTAAAATTAGCTACTTTATTAATCAAATATTACCTTCTAATCTCTTACCCAAATAATTAATTAAAAGTTAGCTTATAAAGGCTAGAGTCCCGCAGCTCATTCTAGCTAGTAGAATAGTTCTACATGGCCCTACATAAATCTGGTACAACTTTTACTCCGTAAGTTGGAAAAGTCCAATACAATGCCCTTAGTCAAATTGGACCTTAATGTTGAAGATATCTGTGAGAAGGTCCAAATCAAGACAAAACTATCAAAGTCAATGTTTTACCTTAACTAGAAATAGGGCTTATGTAATAAGTTTGTAGAGTTCAAGTAAGATGCCTTCCCTCTTTTAGACTTGTACACTCTACAGAAGGGCCTCTCTCTTCAGTGTAACATAACAACAAGAAATGAAAAATAGCAACTTATCCTTTACAACAATCTCTATTCTCTTCCTAGAACTACTGAACCATGTTTAACATGGTATCAGAGCATGGTCTCTGATCTAAAGAAGGGCTCAGAGAACACTCATCATC
>JAYDZE010078281.1:0-25016 GCA_034509125.1 Monilaria moniliformis
ATATCAATTCTAAATAGAGTTAAGTCAATGAAACCCATAATTTAATAGACATTGTCAAAATGCAATATACATTCCAATTTATATCATTAAATATCAACAATATCTTCAGCAAATGGAAAAGTACACATTAGTATATTTCATTTTATATAAAGTTTTTCAACCAATGGTTAATATTAACAATTTTCCAGGTTTTTTGTTACACTAAAATTCACAAGCTCTTCAAATCTCATTTCTCTCACAGCCATCAATTGCTTCTCGTTCAATGACCTCATCAACTCTACAAAGAACTCTGGACTCTGCCTGAAAACTAAAGTATCTGTTTTAGAATTCATCTTTCCTTTTCCCATCCTACGTTGCATTTTTTCCATAATTCGCCTCAGAGGTACATCACTCGGGAAGTCATCATCATCAAGCAACTTCTGTCTTTTAGCACCTAAAAAAATAATTAATACTTTAATTGTAATATCATTACATCAATGCAATCTAAATCATCATAACAACGTGTATATCTCATTACAATAATTTTTTCAGAATTTACTAGAAAAATATAAACAAATTCATATCTTTAACACTACAATGCGAACATATCATTACATTAGTACTCGATAAAATCTTTCCAGCACATATTGTCTCAGCATATATAATCTACATATTATTACAAACATTCTTCAGATTTTTCCAGAAAAATATAACTAAAATTTTATCCTTAACATTACAAGGTGAAGCGATATATTTACATCAACAGAAGCGACATCATTAAAACATATATATGTGTATCAGCACAATAAATCTACATATGAATATAATTAATCTTCATATTTTCCCAGAAAAATGTAACCAAAATTTAATTTTTCAAACTACAATGCGAACACAAGATTTCGTTTAAAAACAAAATAAAATTCTAAATTAACTAGCATTTCTTCATAATAGAGTTACTAAAAAAACTCATATCGAAACTGAAATCATCATCAAAAATCAACCAACTATTATATATGTAAAAAGCACCAGAAACTAAATTACCTCTGATTGCAGATCCACTCTTTCTGACCGATACTCTGTCTGTCGACATTAATAATGTCTCTTGTTTAACAGACGAAGTTAATACAAAGCTTGCAAAGATTGAAGAAGAACGCGATGTAGAAGACGATTTGAGATGAATGACGGTAGGTTTGCAGAAAATATGACGGTTCGTATTCCTTGTGAATGAGAATTGTGTATATTTGACAAGATACGGTTGATGATTTAGTGGGCAGATTTTGTGTTTGAAATCCCGCAAATTTAGGCGCCTATTTTAATAGTTACAAAATTATCCTTTTGATGGTGTATTTAAACTACTATGATGATATATATTTTAAACAAATCATGACTCTTGATTTTAGTATCTAATGGTGTGTGTTTGTTCTTAGTTAAGATCTGTAGCACTAGTTTAACACTAGTGCTACCCTATATATATATATATATATTATATTACTAAAATTATATTTTGAATTTTGGATTTATTCGGTTTTTAATATATCCGATCCGATCCGATCCGATCCGATCCGATAATCCGAAATTTGTCCAAAATTTAATTCGAACCGAACCAAAAATTCAAAAAATCCAAACCAAATTTTAGATTTCGATTTGATTCGGATCGGATATTCAAATTTGGATATTTTGTTCACCTCTAAAAAGGTAAAAGTAAGTAAGGAAAGGAAATGGTTATGAATAGGAAAAGAAAAGGAAGTATGTAATGATAAATATTGGTTTGCATATTCTCTTCCTCTCTTACGTTCTTTCTCTTGAACAAAAAGAGTAAATGAAAATTGCTTAATTGAATGTTTTGTTCGTGCGATTTCTAAGTGGCAAAAAAAATGAAAATTACTTAAGAATATATATGATTTCTTCATTTATAAAATAGATTTGATTTGTTTTTTTTTTTAAATTAAAAAATCAAATCTTTTTATAATCTTAATAGATAAAGGGTAAAAAAGTCTATACATAAAATATTACAAATTTTAAAATTAGTCAAATTAAATAATCCCTATTATAGTAAAGATATTTTGTCTATAAATTACGATCGTTTGAAAAAAAAAATGTTTGAAATTTTTGTTAAAGTATGTAGGAATTAATAGTGATAAGAACAGTTATCAAATTTGGCAACCAATTGATTTTCATGCCCTCAGCTCGTAATTGATTGATATTCCAGAAGAAAGAGGTTGTCTTGTTCCAATCTTGCTAGCAAATTCATGATCCATACAAATAAACAATTACAACTCACACATATCCATAGGTGTTTATTGCCAACTATGCAATGTTGTTGTTTTCAATTAAATACTATGAATGCACGACATATAAAGAGGCCCGCCGGAAAAATGGGTCCAAGAAGACTTTTTTCTTCCAAGAATTGGAAAATAAGGATATAATAATTGCAAAGTTTTTAAGTATTATATATAGAGCGAAATATTATGCTGCATATTTTATGTGAGCATTATTTATGAGCATTGCGTTTATTTAGTTTTTGTTAGCATTATTTGTTTTATTTTATATAATTAGTTTGATTCTAATACATCAAAAATTATTATTAACATCATTAATTTTACAAATTACATAAAAATCAAAGCTTGATTTGTTCTTTTATTCATTTATTTAAAAGGATAGAGAAAATGGACAAATCGTGCTTTGATTTTTATGTACTTTATAAAATTAATGGTGTTAATAATAATTTTTGATGTATTAGAATCAAACTAAATATATAAAACAAAACAAATAATATTAATGAAGACTAAACGAGCGCAGTACTCGCAGATAGTCCTCACATAGGTATGTAACATAACATTGATCTCTATATATAAAGAGAGGTAGATATAATTTATTCTTCAATATGAGGGAAAATTACATAAAAGAAGCACATTTCTACCACCAATTAAACTAATACACAGTGGACTGGTGGATGCAGAATTTGAAAATGGAGTAAGAATTCAAGAATTACGGTTGAAAAGTCTCATTCAATGGCTTCAGAACATATATTTGCACGACGTTTCCTTCAGTCTCTGAGTCGCAACAATGACGAATCCTAGCACATACGATTTCTTCAAGCTTTATTTTTTCTAGAGAAGCAAAATTTTTTAAGCTTCGAGCTGCAACAAATGCATATCCAGTCATCAAGGGAGGGACGACCATGTCAGTTTACCGGTGGTAATAAGAGAAAGTTAGCCGTCGAGAGGGTCAGCCGCCCCCTCCCGCCGCCCTTGGATCCGCCACCACTAATATAATAGCGAATAAGACATAATATTGAGGAAGCCACATGTCATGACTCTTGGAAATTGAAATCGCGTCAGCTTCCATTCAATGCAAACTACGATATTAATAAATTACATGTAGCCGACAATTATACAGAATAAAAAAATTGAACACTAATTTAAAAGGACAATATATTTGATGAGTCGGAGTCGAACATCCTAGTATATAGCATCTAAGCATGAATATGAATGTATGAAAATTTAAGAATTCACATAGATTTGAAACATTGTTTCTCCTTTTAATAATGTCTATATATTTATTCTACGTGCAAGTGATTTTTTAGGGAAAACGAACCCAAACCCTAAAGAAAATAATGACTACCAAATTTAGAATTAAATTTTAATAATCCATCTAAAATCATAAAAAAAAAATCAATTTGACATAACGCATAATCTCGCAAAATATTTTTTGCCAAAATATCTTATAAAATATATAATAATCCACGAATCCGGACATACGGATATGATAAAATTTAGCAAGAGTATATTATAGTAGAAAGTCTATGCATGGCAGCATGGTGACTTAGAAAAGGAAACAAATGAAAAAGTATGGGTTAAAGATGGTTGCTAATTGCTATAAGAAGTAATGTATTCGTATTATAGGATAGGAAAAATAATAGTATAGGTTTGACATAATTGGAATGAAGGGAGCTGCTGCTCTTCTGTTTATCATTGGACGCCAAGTCACTGCTCAACAGTTTTTTCCGACACTTCCACTAATATTTTATGTCTCTCCTTTAAATATATGTATCACCTCTCCCTATATTGTAAATATTCCCCGCTTTTCCATCATCTCTCCTCCTTTTTCTTTCTCTCTCTTTCAAGTTTCAACATCCATGAGTCTCTTTGGCCTTGGCAGGTAATAATTTCCTCAAAAGGGACTTTTCATCTGATTGGTGTGTGAATATTCACGTCAGATCTGTGCTTCGTTTCTTGGATTTCTGATTTGTTGGTTAATTCGTTGTGTGTTGTTTCTTCACTTAGTTGGTTGATTCATATGGGATTTTTGCATACTCTGTTCGCGTGCTTTGATGTTCGTATCGAGGTTGATTTTTTTGATTGACAAAGAGGTGTATGATGAAATGAATTGTTATTTCTTTCTTTATTTTTTTTTGTTTTTGTTTTTGTTATTTTGGTTGAAGTTAGCATAGCCATTCATGTTAGTTTTCGGCATGGAATTGAAGTTTAGAATTTTGATGGTGTGAGAATGCTTTGTTTGAAAGTTGATTGTGAAGAAAAAGGGAGTAGAATTTATATTTTTGTGGCGGGAATCTTCTCTGATCAGCAAGCTCAATTAAGTTTTCAATTATTTCTAAATCACAGTGATTATCTGCATTAGATGTTTCATTGCAGTCGTCTATACGTTTGCCAGATCGAATGAATGCTTCATGATCTTGAATATATATATATATATATTTTCTGCAAGTAGACACTCATATGTCGTAGTCACCAACTACGTTCTATAGGTATGAATGAATTTTAATAAGGAAGAGATGTAGCATCCAAAGTTATAGCGTGTTTTCACTGCTACGGTATTTGTGAAATGAGGCAAAATGCATTTGGTTATTTATACAGAAGAATATGAGTTGTTTGACACGTGCTTCATGATTAATGAAAATAAAAGAACTACACCTTTTAACACATATGTCATTGTAGAAACATAGAACTAGTGCCTAACCTGTTGATAATACATCTTGATTATATGTCCAAGTAGCTTTGCTTGTGTAAACTAAGTGGATGTCATTGTTTTTAGGAGATCATCTAATTATCCGTAATGTGTGGTTTGCTTCTTTGGACAGGAATCAAAGGACGTTCCGGCCTAAGAAAAGTGCTCCATCAGGCAGTAAGGTGCATTTCTTGCTAACTAAATATATATGCCACCCTTCATGACTGTTCTGGTCTTCATTCTGCTTCATTGGCACTGTCTGTAGAGTACCTCTGCTTGAAAAATCATATTTGCATATTTGGTTCGTTAATTTTTGCTTTATGGAATGAAATGATGCTAGTTCAATCTTCTTTATACTCAGATATTATGAGAATCATACTTGATTTTTTATTTCTTAAGCTTTTCAAAAAATTTACACCATGCATTGGATAATGTTTTTTGACCAGTCTTTATTTTAGTTCCACTTGCCCTAGCTAATGATGCTAGACCAAGAGGGAAAAAGTCTGATTCGATACAGTAAGCGTGAGGATATCAAGTTTTGTCTTTTCCTTTTATGTTCTGGTCCATGTTCAAAGTAAAGGAAATATCCTTTCATTTTCCTTCTTTTCTTCGTTGTTCAAATCCCTTCTCTGTTGCCTGATTAATCTATCATGCATGGTTGAGATCCAGAGATGATAGGACTTCGGTGGATTAGTTATACCTTGGTTATTTGCTTGAAGCATATTGATAGGGAATAGGAGTTCATCTCGTTCCTGTTGTGTTTAGCTGTCCGACTATCTCTAATGGCTGCAAGCACAATGTATTAAGCTGACTTCGTTATGACCTTCCATATTATTGATCATTAAATATGCAGGGTGCACAGCTTAGACAGCATATTGATGCCACTTTAGGTAGTGGGAACTTGCGAGAAGCTGTAAGATTACCTCCTGGTGAAGATTTTAATGAATGGCTGGCTGTTAACAGTACTCTCTCTCTCTTTCTCTCCTTCTCTCTCTCTCTCTCTCTCTCTCTCTCTCACATGAATGCACTCTATGCGTGCTTGCTTGTGCTTATGGCCCTGTGCACATCTTGAGTCTCACATGGCGGCACTTAAATTAGTGCTTACTAGGATAAAGAAAATTAATTCTCTGATTTTCGGGACAAGATTTGCATGCACAATGGTTGACCCTCCCACCTTCCCAAACAAAATGAGAGCGAGAAATCTCCTAGTTCCTTGTGTCTCTGTTTTTAAGCATATTGTATTTCCTCATTGATTGCTCATGGTATGATGCCGTGAGCAGCTCAATGTTATTACTCTTTTATGGACATCAAATTGTGTGTAATGAAGGCATTAAAGAAAGGATACATAATAACATGATTAAAGAATAACAGTTTTGTACTTTTTCCTTCATCTGCTTTTATTATATTTCTGCTGAGGATATAATTTGAAAAAAGTTGCTTGATTTTCCATCTTCAGCTGTAGACTTCTTCAACCAGGTGAATCTTCTCTATGGCACCCTCACAGAGTTCTGTACGCCAGAAAACTGCCCTACAATGTCTGCTGGCCCTAAGTATGTCTGGCTGATTGTTATTTCCTTCTGTTTTTGTTTTGAGAAACAACCACAGTATGAGTGCTCTTTTATCCTTTGAAACTAGAAAGGAGAAGCAAGCTCAAAAATTAACTCATAAGTCTGATGCTAATGCAGTAGTGGATATAATCCATAGTTAATCTCCAAACTTTTCTTGATAATTATGGCATCTCGTGTACGCCCAGGCATTTTTGTATAGTTTGGAATGTTTAAATTCCATCCTTACTTGCTATATGCTTGTTACAGAACCGTTGGTTTAACCAAGAAGCAGAATATACATGTTTCTTTCTATATGTATGCAGAAAAATATTCCTCATGTGTAGACAAACACTTTCAGGTACGAGTATAGATGGGCAGATGGTGTAACAATTAAAAAACCTATTGAAGTTTCGGCTCCTAAATATGTCGAGTATTTGATGGACTGGATTGAGACACAGTTGGATGATGAGTCCTTATTTCCTCAAAGGCTTGGTAATGATAATGTCTGATTCAGTTTATCAATGCTGTTTTTGCATGGGAAACCCTCGATATAAAAAACTACCTTCCGCTGTTGATAGTTCATATCCACCAGCAGTTTGGTGAAAGTTTTTTGCATTTTGATAAATTTATTGGCTCAATGCTGACGGAGGAACATTTGCAGGTGCACCATTTCCGACTAATTTCAGGGACGTTGTGAAGACTATATTCAAACGGCTATTCCGCGTATATGCTCATATATATCATTCACATTTTCAGAAGATTGTGAGTCTTAAGGAGGAAGCCCATCTAAATACTTGCTTCAAGCATTTTATACTTTTTACATATGTAAGTTTTCTCATACTTTCGATTTTATTAGTCATAGCCTTTCTTCAAGCTGAAATAATTGCTAGATTTTATAGTAGTCTCTTTGTTGCAAATTAAGCCGAATCAAACTTTACTTGGTTCTGCACATAATCGACCATTGTTCACTTGCTTTTAACTCTGAAACTTATTTTGCAGGAATTTTCGCTGATAGACAAGAAGGAACTCGCTCCGTTACAAGAGCTCATTGAATCAATTGTCCCATATTAAGCACGACTGGCTATCGATCTTGATCTCGTTTCTACGTATGAAATAAGTGTGTGTAGAGTTATAGTTCCCTGTAAATGGTTTTATTGTACCATCTTACTGTAACAAACAACTCAAGTGCTGGATTTGTCCAAATTAATGTTAAATGCCAAGACAGGTTTGTTTCTGTTATCTTTTTACAATTGTAACACACGTTTCTACAAAAATCATAACAACAAGAAGGTTGGAGTTGATCTATCTTCATCTGATACGAGGTATGTTCGGAAAAGGCTCCTGCCTCCTCTCCTCCGCGCTCTTCCCCCTGGGAGGAGTCGCAAAAACTGCATTCCAGATCCTCAGCGTCTCATCACCAGCAATGGACGCGACTTTATATCCGTCCGGGCTCTGCAACGGAGGCCACGGAAGGATCAGGTAACCACAACCCAGAACAAATAGTAGGTAAAAAAAATGATCATCAGTTCCATCAATCAATACCTTGGCCATGCTAAGCACTCTAGAAGTGTGGCCTTCAAGCTCAGCCATCTTAACCATGGAAGGGTACCTCCAAAGAGTGAGCTGGTTGCTACTGAAGCCATGCGCGCTGAGAAGCTCCCTCTCGTGCGAGCTCCACAGCAGCGAGCAGACCTGTGAACCAGTTTCGACTGAGTTGAGACACCCCCCAGTGTTGGTGTTCCAGAACCTGATGCACTCGTCTCCCAGCCCCCCGCCAGAGGCGAGGAGGCCGCTCTGGAAAGGAGACCAGGAGAGAGCCTTGACTGCAGCAGAGTGGTCCTCGAAGCGATGGAGCCATTGATTGGAAGAGACGGACCATATGTGAATTAGGTTGTCGTTGCCCCCACTCGCTAACTGCCCTCCTGAGGGGCACCATCTCAGACCACACACCTCGTGGCTGTGCCCACGGTACGTGCTCACAATGCGCGTTTGCACTCTCACGTCGTTGTTTATGATCAAACCGTCCATTCCTGCGCTTGTTAGGATGTCTTTGTTCCAATCAAGGGAACTCACCCTTAAATGATGCCCTCCTTGTAGTGTCCTCAACTGCAATCACAACACAATCACTGTTAGGTGCGGTGAAAAATGAATAGTTGATTGATTGATGATGATCATGAGCAACATGCCTTTCGAATAGCTGAAGTGTCCCAGATTTGGACATGGGAATTAGTGAAGCCAACTGCAAGATGCCTCCCATCTGGGGCCCATCTGACGCTCGTCACCGGCCCGGTTTCGTTGTCGGCGGAGAGAAGCTGAACGGTGGACCCATCGGAGGCGGACCACAAGTAGACATCATTTCTCAATGCAATAGCAATGACGTCACCACTGCTCCAATCCAATAAATCCAGATAGAAGTCATCTATGATATCAGGAGCATCCAAGATCCTCTCTGGCAACTGCTCATCAAAACAATCGGGATTCAGCAAGAATCAGCAAATTGCAGACTATCGGAAGCGCGAATTTTGCAACTTTTTCGACTGACCTTATGAATTCGTCGTTTATGCCTTATTGATTTTCTATGGCGGATAGGGGAAGAAAAGTGGGAAATGTGCTTTGAAGATGGCGGCGCCTTATTCTTGAAAGCCAGAATTCTTGATCTGTTGATGTTCAAGATTTCAGCGAGATGCTTCCTGTAGAGTGATTTTGATGGAGAACAGGGCTCGGCGTTTTCGTTTTTCACGGCGGCGCCTGTGAGCATGTAGCGAGCGTAATCGAAATCCATGGCCGATCGATTTGGGATAAACCTGTCCAACTGAAATTGAACAAAAGAAAAAAAAATACAGATTAGGTTGCAGCCGCAGATCATTAGTTTAATTTTATTTTATGGCGCGAATATGCATTCGAAACGTACTGACAAATTCAACAACATCACAAATCGAAATATGCAATGCAATCTTTTCAAGAAATTTCACAGAAAAGGGATTAATTTTGAATATCGTTCATAAAGAATCATCCTCTTACATTTTCGCTTGAGTTGATCTTTCGAAGCATTGGGGGAGAGAGAGAGAGAGAGAGAGAGACGCTTAAAGGAGTTGGATGATGAAGAAAACTGGTGGTTGATTGTATTTTATCCGTTGTCGTTTTAATAGGCTAAAATTGAAATTTTGTTTTAATTTGAAAGGAAAATTGATATTAAGTTGATCACAGAGAATTCCAACCTTAGAGCCTTACTTATACATAAAAGCTTTCGGACGAATTCGGTTTCAGCCATTTTTCAGTAAGTTGTTGATATAATTATGGATTTTAACAATCAATTGTATTTTAGTTAATTAATTTGTGAATATGGTCAAGATTGAGAAATTTAGCAAATCTCAATAACATGCATGTATAAACTCCCATTATTAGTGATGACTCACTTGAGTAAATGTCTTCTCTCTACCATGTACCGTTCATGTCACTTAACTTTGATCAATTTCTAAATTACACTAATTTGCTAAAGTTATGGGTAAATCCAAAATATTCAAGTAATTCTCTAAAATTCCAAATTGATATTTGACTTTTTCCGTATTAGGTCTGTATCCTTTTTAAAGAGACCACTAATGGCTTAATGGCCAAAAAAAAAAATACTCAAAGCTTTGTCCAGATTTTATATTTTAGTTGAATTCTTTAAATTCTTAAATTTGTCATGACCACAATAGTTGTTAATTTACGAACCGGATCACATAAGTAGCAACAGGTATGCTATGTAAAAACTTTAACATCATTCTATTGTTAAGGTAAAAACGATGACCTGAGGTGCGATGTAATGAACTTAGCCACGTTTACTTTTAGAAGACGTTTATTTTGAATGATGTAATAAATTGATAAAATGTAAAATTAAGTATTTGAATAATAAGACGCTCAACTTTAATCAATCCATCAAAGTAAATAGTGGGTTAACTTAAATTATTATTATCAATTCATCATATCACTCAAAATAAACACTCCCTTTTGTGGTACATGCGAGCGTGAGTGTATATATAAGTTATAACTTTCAAACAAAAATTTTGATTAACTATGTGACACTATTAGTCACCTTCATTTTATATTGATCTTAAGATTATTTTGGAAATTTACGACCTCACATTTTAACTTACATTTTGAGATTATTCAATCAAAATACAATATCAATGAACATATTAATATAGCTAATACGGAAAAATAAATTATTTAAAGATTAATTATAGTTTATGGTCTAATTTTTTGGTTGAGTTACAAAAACAACATGATCATTGAGCACGAGTTGCAAGCTCAAGCTAGCAATTGTGTTGTAGGGGTTTACAAAATAAATTAGAAAGCCCACGTCTAGTTCGAGCCCTCTGTGTTATAATTTTCAGCATAAAAATATAAATCTAAACTATATTTACAACTCATGCTCAGAGGTCAAACTATTTTTTGCATGCCGGCGTCGTACTTTATAAAAGATAATAAAACCCGATGATCATGATTGAGGGTGGGGATTAAGAAGCGGGATTATAAAAGGAGATATGAAATCAATATACATTTCATGAATATCAACTGGCGTCTTTCAATAATAAAATTATATTTGTCTTATAAAGGGCCAAATAAATCGTGAGACTCATAATGATATGGTTAATGATGAATAATGAAACATTCGTCTACGATTAATGATAACTTATTCGGCTAATAATGATACTATTTTTTATTTCGATAATGAAAAGTTTATGGAAAAGATTTGATTGATTATGGTTCCATTATGGTGATAATTGTCCACACATAATGATATGATTGGTGTTAATGATGATTAATGATACATTCATTTATGATCAATAATAACTTCTTCTGCCGATAATGATACTATTTTTTATTCTGATAATAATATTTTAATGATACTTTATTTGTGAAATGATACATTCTTTCTTTGATAATGATATATTATTATTCTCATAATGATACCTTCTTATACTTATAATGATACATTCTCATCAAATATATTGAATTTTTTTCCTATTAATGAAAACGATATATATATACATATATATATATATATATATATATATATAATTAATAATATACTCCTACACATATAATGATTTCTGCATTGTGGGGTTTTTCCTAAATCGTGGTATTAGGAAATCCCATGATTTTCAGATTTTTTCTAAAATCGTTTGATTTTTTGTATAATTATGTCATTTAATGATATTTATATCAAACAATAATAATGTGTTTTTTTATTACAATCCAGTTCATCCAATTCGATATCCTAAAATGTATATTAACTCTTAAATATACATTTAAAAAGTATTCTTATTTTAATACATCTATCTATATATATATTAATCGCTCAATCATCTTACCCAAACGACCTTTCCCTGCGGGCTAAAAGGGATGCACATAGAACGTGGCAAGTTTTAAAATTTGTAATTTCAAATTTTCACATGTTGATGCAATGATTGCCATTGTGCATCTCAACAAAATGGATTAAATCAATAAAAATTGTTGTGGTCCACTCTTTTAATACTAAATTATTTATTGAATTTCAGTTCGTTTTGGAATTATTCATTATAAATTCCCTCCAGCTAAATTCATGGCTACTCAGATCTGATAAAATATTGTAACACCGTTTAAAAAAATATTCGGTGTATTTAAGAATATTGATACATGAAATCAAACAATAAGGAACATTTTGCTTTCTTAAAATAAAATTAGATTTGGCCTTTATGTGTTGCAAAACCATAGTTATAATTAAATAAAAAATAAAATATAATTATAGTTAAATTTAGAAAAAAAATATTTAAATCATGAAAAGTAAAATATTCTGAATTTTAAAATTTTATTGTTTTATCTATCATTCATGTTTGTATTACAAAAATGTATAATATAGTAACAAAATAAAAGCTTTATGTGTATATTTCAATGTACCTCTCAAAATGATATAAACGCGCTGAATCCAATTTGAAAATAAATCGATATTCGACGACATTGGAACATATTACTCATATTTATTCCATCATCAAAATCAATACGGCAAAATAAAAACACTTTCTCATCTCATCATTTGTTATACAATATATATATAAAAAAATTATTATATAATTATATGAAGATATATTTATGAAAAATATCATTACATTAAATAATGAACTATTTTCATTTTTACAAAATTATGCTAGATATGGCTAATATCAATTAACATAATAAACTGACAAGATTTTAACAAAAATATCATATGAGTCAATTTTTGCAGTGCTCGTCTGCCTCATAGAATTGCAATTAAACTTTATAACAATTATTCGGTTGAAAATATTGTCACTTGAGCAATATTACATAAATAAGTGAAATATTTGTTCATATACTTTCATATCATATTTAATTTTAAAAAATAAATAATTATATAGTAATATTATCTTATTATAGTTAATAATTAAAAGTGAAATTACGTAATAATAATAAAAAGGAAAATAAGAAAAAGGAAAAAAAGTATAATTGTAAAGGAAAAAGCAAATGAAAAAACGAAAGGAAAGAAAGTAAATAAAAAGGCATTCAAATAAATCCATATCACAACAGAGGGAAGCAAAAAAAATATAAAAGTAAGTTTAAAAATGTATTTCAAAATTAACTTCAAATTTTAAATGATATATTTTCAGAAATATTAGGCCTCTATTTCCCTGAAATATTTGCTGAAAAAAATATAATTAAGTATGACTATTAGTTAGTACTTTATTGTAAAATTGTCATCTAAATTAATATACAAATTGTTTGCAAATTGAAAATTTCATTTTTAATACATAAATAGATATATTTCTCATTTTATTGTCACAGTTTAGTTTAATTAGTAAAAGACCTTTAGTTCAAAAATACAGTTAATTGACCAAAACAAGTAAAATTTGAAAACAATCATTTAATTTTAATATATAATAGATATCTCATTTTGGTAAAAAAGCTTTCAGTTAAAAAATACATCCAATCGAGAAAAAGAAAGTAATTAACATTATATAACAAAATATATAATTGAATTTGAGTTCATTATGTTCACACGTATTATTATTTGATTGACCATTATTGAATATTCTATTACAAATTTGACATTCAAATTAATTTGCAATCAATCGCAAATTGAAAATTTCATTTTTTAATAATAGCGTCGACTGATTAGATAGTTAATCCGAATAACCATTTGACGGCGATAAATAGAATCTCACGTGCCTCTACCACGACTTTGATTAATGTATCTATAAAATAATTAAGAGTTAAATTCAAAAATACCTGTTATCACATAATAAAACTAAAAACTATTCACTAAAATTAAAAAAAAAGGTAAAAAATATCCACTCTTATTTTTCTTATTCTTTAGCCACATTATTTGAATTAGTGATCTTCGGCTATGATTTACAATTGGAATACTCTCGGTCGTGAATTAAAGATTTTTTGCTAACATTCATAACAAGGACATAATTATTAGTTGTGAATTAATATTTTTTCTACTATAATTTTCAACTTGTAAATTAATATTTTTATACTATAATTCACAACTAAGAACACTCTCAGTTATAAATTAATGATTTTTTACTATAATTCATAACAGACCGTCCATGGGTTCCAAGAGCTCGGATTTCGGAGATGGTGCTAACCATGGCTGAGACGCCGGATACTGGCTATATCTTGTAGTAGCGGTGACAATTTTGTAGAGGGGGAGAGTGTGAGAATGAGAGAGACCGTGAGGAAAATACGTGAAGCACGACAACAAAGCGGTTGTTTTTTTCAGACAGCTGCGGCGGAGGCGAGGCGCTAGACTAGACCAAATGTTGTAGCAGCTGCAGATCTGAAAACAGAACAAGAGAGGGAGAGTGAAAATGAAAGAGACAGTGGGTAAGAAGGATAAAATGTCTATGTTAAAGGACAATTTTATAATTGTTAAAATTTTTGATTAATTTTTTTTTTTAGAAGATAGTTTTTATTTTTACTATATGATAATTAATATTTATAGATATTTATTCAAATAATTAGTAGGGTATTCATAAACATACTAATCAAGGGTATTAAAAAAGACTTCAACTTGTAGTATGTTAAAATTAAGGACTTTGTGTTTTTTTTTTCTTTTTTCTTTTTTAAGATTTAAATTTCATGTAAAGAGATCTATAATAAGGCAACACATTCTCATTCTCTCACTCAATTTTTACTGGACTTTATCCGTGCTAGTGATTTGGATGTCTAATTTCTCCCATGATTGTTAGACGCAACTACCATTGATTACTATGATAAAGGTCGACTTTTGTGTTGATGGATTCTATCCAGATTAAATCTAATCTGACCTGATAAATATTTTAAAATATTAATTACATATTGGAGACATTTAAAAAAAGACTTCAACTTGTAGTATGATACAATTAAGGACTTTGTGTATTTTTTTTCTTTTTTCTTTTTTCTTTAAAAAAAAAAATTAAATCTCATGTAAAGAGATCTATAACAAGGCAACACATTCTCATTCTATCATTCAATTTTTACTGGACTTTATCCGTACTAGTGATTTGGATGTCTGATTTCTCCCATAATTAGTAGACGCAACTACCAGTGATTACTATGATAAAGTTCGATTTTTGTGTTGATGGATTCTATCCAGATTAAATCCAATCTGACCTGACAAATATTTTAAAATATTATAATTTATCTTCATCATAATTGCCGTTTTTTTTTCAACTTGATATTTTATAGTTAGAGAGTAGAAGAATAATGCTATTTTTCTTCGTAATGCTTAAGATTTGTAATCTGTCCGTAAATAAAATTTATTTTAATAATATATAAGGTACAAAGTTTTTTTTTTTTTAAATAATTTTTTTAAAGGGAGAAGGAAGAAGTTTTGGAGTTAAGCACCCACCACACTCATTGACAAAGTTAACACTCATTTGTAGTGAGATTGACTTAAGAGAATACTTATTTACTTATTTTGTCACATGTTACAATCACCATCTATTTGTAAATTAATGCAATAAATACCCAAATTTCGCATAACTCACCCATGAATGTGGAGAACATTAGAACAAGCCAATTTTAAAAAGGCCTTTTCGACGAAATTAACCTTCTTATACTTTCAGACCAGACACATCTTATAAAGTTAATTGTCATTCGTGATGACACAGACATTTAATTTAATTTCAAAAGCTTCCATAATCAAATTACATATTTGGGTATTTTTGATTTTGACTACTTGTAGAAGCAACAACTAAAGTTTGGAATAGATTAAAAAAAACACAAAGTTTGGATTGGTCCACTAAATATTTTTTTTGGTGATTTTTGTTTTTTTGTATATTATAGAAATTTGACTTGATGGAGAGCCCCAAATATGCATGAACTTGTTTACAAATTTTCAGCTACATTTTGTGAATTCTGATGTATTTTTTTTATCATACAACTTGAGATATATACATGATCAAAATTGCGAAAAAAGTTTTATCAATATTGACTTAGTTTTTGCCATTGCCTTAAAGTTGCAAGATGATTATTGTTCATCTTTTTATACCTTTCTAACTTTTTGATTTTTTGTTTCTATACCAAATACAATTTTAATTGTCTAGAAAAACAAAAACTTAGGATTTAATTTATAATCATATAATCTTTTCAAGAAATTTAGATAATATTTTATAATTACGATAATCACATAGTCTACTTTCACCCATTTCAAGAATAAGAGACTGAAGGTTCATTCCCACTCTTCTCCTCAAAATTAAAATCAAAGCCAAAGTATTTTACGAATTTGGTAGCCTACTTCATTACACATTTCCAAAAACCTTAAATCTTGTAATCTTAATACTATTATATTTATCTATAAAAATTTACCACATATATCAACGTGGATTTTTTTGTCATAAAAAAAGTCAGAGCAACCTTACATACTATCTCAAAATACAATTGTCATTTTTAGATATCCAACATCTATTTAAAATTCAAAAGTTGTTGGCATGAATAATATATAGATCGAATGTACAAAATTACAAAACTATCCTATGAAAAAATGAAGTGCATGATGTAATGGTATATTTTTTGAGGAGAATAATTACTCATACCTAATATTATTTATGAGTGCAAATTCATATGCTTAACTCCCAATTAATACTTCTTTCGTCTATTAAGAATGTGTAACAACTATTTTATTAGAGATGCATACAGAATATGCAACTTTTTTTTAAATATCTCTCCTTATAATTTATCTTTGCAATATTTCTAATTTATGTAAGAATGTGTCAATTTTTTCACTAACAAAATATTTATCTAATATTTTATTAAAATTTATTTTATATTAATTATTGTTCACTTTTGATGAGCGGAATCTTGAATTTTGTAGGTGATTCATAAGACAAAATAATCCCTACGCATAAAGACAAAGAAGGCTCTCCATAAGTTCCAGTCCACTCCCAACTTCCCAATTTAAAAATAATTTGTTTTGGTAATCCCACTGCAAGGAGAAATAAAAGTCAAAAAAGAAAAAAAGAAAACCCCCCCAAAAATATGTAGTAGTATATTCTATTTTCTATTTTCCTTGTTTTTTCGTTTGCTTTTCAAACTCTCCCTGAACTTGCCGGCGTTTTTCTACTGCGTGTTATATTATTCGGTGGCCTGAAAAATATTCAGATCACTAACTGTAAAATTAACTCTCCTAATTTTCTCTCTCTTCCCGGCTCCCGCTCTCTGGATATACGATGTATACGTGTGTTTCTCTCTCACACACATAAAGACACGCAGCCGTTTATTCACGCCAGCACTTAATTGCAGATGTACCTGTGTTAATTGCTGAAGTGGTGAATTGTGAAGATTCTGGCTCGGGCGTCACTAATGTATTGGTCGAATCTCTCTTTCTTGCTTTCTATTATTATTTTTTGTTATTTTTTATATTTGTATGTGCTGGTAATTTTCTCGTATATGACGTGCTTGAATGTATGTATGGGCGTGGAGAGTCTTACACCTGCACGCGGAAGTTGCCTGTCTGGCTTGGCATTTTCTTAGCTCTAATTTTGAGTTGTTGCTGTTTTTGGACTTTGTAGAAGCAGATCGCTGGTGTTGGAGGCGATCGATGATCAGTTGGTCCGGTTTTTGACAGGAACTGCGGTCAGTTTTGTGTTTATGTGGTAATTTTTTTCAGGTTTAAATGTTCAAGACTTGAGAGGTTGATTTCGTGAGATAGCGATTAGTTTTTTCTTCTTCGTCTAAATCAAAATTCTTCGGATTTCCAAGATCGGGACCTTTCCAATTTTATCAACGGTAACTGATCCTTTAGGAGCAGCATAGGCTTGATTAGCTTTCGGGAAGTGAAGAGTAGCTCTGAGCTTCCAGAATTGTTTTGTATTTGCTGCTGGAACTTTGAAGAGTATACAAAGATTTTGTTCCAAGATTAAGAAGAAGGCATATCGGGTCTGGGGGAAGTTTGCAGAAAATTTTGCAACTTCCAGAGATGTCAAATTTTGCAATTTTGTGGTTGTGTCGAATCTCGGAAAAATGCAAAGAAGGGATTTTTATTATGCATGAGAGGTTTCGGAGGAAAGGTGAGGGGAGTTGCAGAAGTCTACAACGTAGTATCAGTTGGCATATGCACCCAACTGTAATTGCTGCGGATTCAAATTCTTTTTTTAAGGTGCGGACTCCTTTTTGTTCTTTTTTTTTTCTTGTCAAAGTTTTTGATTCTTTACTTGTATCGGTCGATTGTTTTGATTGAATATATCAAGACTCGTTCAATTATTCTTTTACAATTTTGGCGATGACATATTTGCTGCCATCATGAGCAGCGTTGCAAACAATTGTAGATTTTACTTGGTGCTGCCTATTTACGTGTATATATGTCTCTAAACTTATATGGCAGCGTTGATCGGATTAACTTACCTTTTTGGTCGCCGAACAAGTTTTGCGTTGGGTTCAATACCGACTGTCACAACCGTGGATGTTTTAGCATTAATGCAAGTTTTACCATGAAAACTTTTCATATCTGCCTTGTGTGATTTGGCATGGAGTTTGTCAGTAATAAACAAATTTATGTTAATTGTACGCAGTTATGAAAATAATTCCTCTGCTTCATGTACAGTGTTTTCGTGGATATTGTACTAGTTGTATAGTTGGGCCAGGATTTGCAGTTTTATGTTGGCAGTGGACAGTTTGACTTGCCAAAACTTCAGAAGAAACAACTTTATTCCTCAAATAGCACGTAGTTTACCACCTTTACTATGTCACATGAGAATTGATACTGACTATATACAAGCCTGCAAAATCTAGAAAATCTTATTTATAAGAGGAAGGATTGCTTAAGAAACTATATATTACTAACAATGGAAGTGGTCATCTAAACCACCATAAGTAATGGTTAGGAAAGAAACGAGTATCAAGGTATATTCTAAAAATGGAGGGGCTATGAGGTGATTATATTTTGTCTAGGCTTTGTCTGTTTATTTGATCAATCAATACTGTTTGGATTCTTATGGCTGATGGTTATTCGTTGTTTTTTGAATTACATTAGGTTCCTCACCTGTATCTGGAATGAGTGAGTTTGTCTATCAAGTTTTTAACTATTTGTATTTCCCAGAGGTATGCAAAAGTTGTTTCTGTACACACCTTAAAATATCTATATGATACATAACTGATACTCGTTACCATTAACACTTGCTTTTGAATTTTGATGAATGTAATGATGTTTGTTTTTGGTGAATGGTAGTCTCAACAAACTGTGGTTTTGATTCTTTTTGACATTTTGTTTGAAGAAAATGGAATACTAAGTGACTAAGTGTAATTTGGAATATTTTTCTGAAGTACGCACCCCAAAGAAACTTGCTGCACCTTTTTCGGTTACATAGTATGGCTTGTCAACCATTCAGGTTTGTTTTTTAAGATAGCCATGCTGTTTCTTTCATCCTCTCAGAATCTTTTTCTAAACACAGTTATCTTTTTCTAAACACAGTTAGCCGTGCCATGCTTGCTGGTGTTGTGAGTTCTGTAATATGATTTTCCTCTTCCTCTACCAACAAGGAGCATATGTTTATGAATCATTTAAGGTGGCTGCAGTTCAAATTCTAAAGGAAATCCTAGTTGATATGTCTGCCAGATATTACAAGGTAAAAATCTTAGAAGTATGTAAGTTTGTATTGTGAAACATGAATCTTTTGTTAGCAATCAAGTTCTGCTGCTTAGATATTGATGAATATTTGATTCTTCTGCTTTATTGTCCCGCCAATGATGGCATTGAATACAAGCTGATAATCAGTATGCAAGCTGATAATGAGTATGCAAATAGTATTCCCCTATGAGCAGATAGTATTCGCTTTTCTCATAATTCCGTGCTCCATAATTATGTTCTTCCCATCAATATGCCATGGTTCCAAAGGAATTTTTCATTCTATAATAGTGTAATCAGTACTTACTATTTGTTTCCTTTTATCAGTTTGCATGGTGAGATTCATTGAGGTGGCGCACAAAATGTTTTAGACTTGTGGTGTTAGCATATAATGAATTTAAATGACTTTCAGGTGAAATCGAGGGGTGAGGCGGTTGATGCCTATGGTTCTATGGGCCCTAGTCATCGTTTCAGGAATATATTTGCTTCTGAAATCCGTCCACGAGGATCCATTTTCCTGAATTCGCCTAAAGAAATTCATCCTAAAGCGCCAACAACCCAAGAATTTGGAGGTTTCTTACCTAGTGCAGAAAAGAATATCATAGCAGGTGGAACCAGTGGTGTATCACAATACTTGTCAGGGGAGAATATATCACATCCCTCTGATATAGGTATGTCAAGCACAAACTTATCCGCTAGTCAGGCAGCTAGGAAAGCACTGGAATTCCTCGATCGAAACAAGCCCACCCCTAAACAGAAGGAAGCTGAATTGAAGTTGGCGACTGCATGTGGTTCTTCTCCTGATGCCACTGATGTCAGTAACGTAGAAAATAGAATCTCAGCACCTGTTGAAGACCCTGCTTCCCACAAGAATACTTTGAACAAAAGCAGCAGCAAGTTAAAAATTTTAGGGAATTCTCATGCCAAAGGAATGATTGAAGCAAGAGATGAAGCCACTGGAATCAGTAAAGCTTCTAGCTCGATTTTTAGTGGCTCTTCCAACAGCACTCCTGGTGCAGATGCAATGCCTCTTTTCGGTCTTAAAAGAACTTCTGCTCCTCAGGCCCAAAATTGGAATAAGGTATTTAATCTCTTTCTTTGTTGCTTCTCTATGCACTGGAAGTTCTTATTTCATATTTCCTGGTATTAAATCTGTTCTCCTATTACGGTTGACTACCTAACATGCTGCAGTGACTTGGTAGTAACCGTGATTATAAGTAACCTAAATGTAATGGACTCCAAATTGATGGCTTATTTATCCCCCAGTAAATGAACGATGCCAACAAACTGAAATTTGACAAAAAGCATATATGCCTTATAAGCAACGAAGTCCTCTACATGTTTAGTACCCTAGATTTTAATTTGGATTTCAATTTTGCTTGAATGTTTCTCCACCGGTTAATGATGGACAACTCCCTGTTGCAGAATGCTCTTGCCATGGCTAATCATAGACAGACTGAAACAGGTTCGCAGTTTTCTCTTCCCCCTCTAATTAATGGACAGGATGCAAAGACAACAACTGAAGCAGAAGCTTTGAAAAGTCACGGGACGAAACCTTCATTGCCTTCAATCTTTACCAACAGGGCTGAATTACGTGCAGCTTCCTCGGACAATGGACTGGGGTTCACTTTCCCTGTTTCTGCTTCTGCAGGTGTGCTCTCAGAACCACCAACGCCTTCTATCACGCCATCTTCTTCATCAAATTTAACTTCCCAACCAAGCGGTACTCCTAGTATTCCTTCCTACAGTTTTGGCACTAACAAGTCAGCACCAAGTGTCGTTTTCTCATTTCCATCGACAAGTGGTTCATCAAACCATGATGATTCTGATCTTAAATTTAGTTTTGGATCAGTCAACAAGGGTAGGTTGTGTTTTAGCTCTTTTGGAGAAGATTCCATTTGCTATTAACCTGCAGGCATTTACATTTACATATAAGATTGACCTTTCTATATTTTGGATTGGTATAATTGATCTAGTTTTCTTCCCTTCACATATATTGGAAATATGAGATAACCAGTGCTAGTTATTTTCCCGCTTATAAGCAGATACGCTCTGCTAATGACATTACATTATATCATTTGTGCTGTGTAATTTTTTTTCTCTCTCTGTTTATTTATGTCATCGTTATGTATCTGGATCAAAATTTCACCAAATCTAATAAGTCAATAAATAGTGGCAAAACTTTGTGTATATTTTGGATGTACGGCATCTACTTATATTAGGATTCAACAAATTCAGTTAGATTTAATTAATTTATTATAATTCAAATTTAATTATAATGAATGCCACTTTGATGCAACTGTGTGTGCCACACTTCTTGTACCAATCGAAAGGAGACACTTACTTTTTATGGGATTGTTTCTCTAGCGATGACAGAACTGGAATATATTTTTTATGTTGTAGCCGACCTTGCACTTCGTAGCTCTGAAATATTGTTTATTTTGTTTAATCAATATTCAGTATTATATATATATATAGATATTTAGTATTATATATATAGATAAATGTTATGCTACCTACCTTATGAGGTACTATTTGTGAGCAATTATTTATGTTGTTGCTCTCATTTAGTCCACGTTAACATTTTTTTAAAATCTATATAGCATGATACTATTAACAATTGATATTGATGTCATTAATTTTACAAATTATATCAAAATTAAAATTTGATTTGTCCATTTTCTCTCTAATTTCAAATAAACGAATAAAAGAGGAAATCGAACTCAAAGATAGGTAAAAAGATCTAGACAAAGGGAAAAGCAAATTAATTTAGACTACCAATAATTGTGTATATTATTTTGAGACAGAAATAATTGTATGTATATTATGAAAGTCAAAGGAGAAATTTTCAAAAAATAAACAATAGAAATTCAAAGGTCCTTTTCATATTTATTGATGAAATAATATCCTTACCTCTATTTTTATACTCCCCTATCTCATAAAATTATACCCTTTAATTTTCACGCAGATTAAGAAATATTTAATTTTCTTTGGAAAGATAATTTAGATACTATATACACATTTTTCTATATTGTCTTTATTTACTTCTTCACACATCATTTTTACAAATATTAAATGAAGTTATTTTAGTAATACAATGATCTAATGCAATTCTAATTATGAAATTGGACTAATATCACATGATAAGAATATTATTTTTCCAAACTAGACCATAGCCACCCAAACGAGTTCTATCTCTATTGACAAATCATTTACCCAACCCTTTCAAAAAGGAAATCTTTAAATTTTTTATGGGTAAATAAATTCACAAATAAAAAAGTTTTATTGGTTGTGTACCATATTTGAACTTATCTATAAATTTTTTACGATGACATTAATCTATTGAGTGCCCACCAATTATTTATCGAATTTATCTACTATTTATTTTATTACTAATTAATAAAAGTGAAACCACTTTACCACATGTAGACTTCTATTGTAATATCTAAAACCTTTTAACCAAGTTGAAGCTTTAAAAGACGTGTGCATCCCTTCTAATCATGACTTGATTATGCATTGGCATATAAAATTGAAGTAACTGCATCATATACATTTATTCAAAGTGACTACGTCTACCTATTCTCACTTTAGATAATATAAACAGATAAATTGTTTTCTTCCGAACTACACGAATAGAAGCAAAGCAACGACAACAAGGAGCCATGGTGGAATATCTCAACAATCCACTTGACCACATCACCACGATACATGTGCCGAAAAATAAAAATATTCTTCATGATTAAACTTTTCCAATATATATAAATATAGGAATTGGTTCAAATATTCTTCATGATTAAACTTCCTAAGGTGAATGCATCACTTAGGTTCGAATCACATGATGAGCGAAATTTTTATTTTTTTCATGCAGTTGGCAAATATAGTAACTTTGTATGTGTAGTACAATATTCTCACATATTCGCAAAAGTCATAGTGCTCCCAAGAACCAGCCCCCTATATATATAGTTAGTTTCATATTTCAAGCATAGCAGTCCAAAGTGAAATGAGGTTTTGATACTAGCCAACTATTTTTTGCCTTAATCCATATCCATACTTAGACAGTTGCAATAGTTTTCCACTAACTCAAAAAGGGTAATTTTTATATGTGCTCGGTACTCCTCATTGGAATCCACCTTTCGCTAACATAGTAAATTATATTTATGGGTAATTCATGTAGGCCTATTTATATGAACAAATTATCGAATTAACTCGATTAATGTTCACTAGCTTTCAAATTTGGTAGGAGTAGGTTTTGTTGTTGGAGGCCCAAATTATGATAGTTAAATCTATTTTTATTCGAGATCTTGGGCTTGGACCATTTGGGTTCATGGGCATTATGCAGTTGTTAATTAACTAGACTTTTCCAAGCTCTCATCATCACTAGATCTAATGCTTACTTGATTTGAACCTTTGTCTTCGGTTGGTTTTGTGCTCGTCCGTAAGCCTATTTCTCTCCTTCTTCTTTGACAGGGCTGTGATAGAGAAGGAAGAATGTTGGAGAACAAGAAGATTTTTTCCATTCTCTCTCACAGGAAGAACACTGAACAATAAGAAGACGGTGAAAAATAGATAGTAATTGGGGTGTGAATTCCAACGTAGCTAAGCTATCACACCAAAATGGCGTGATATGTAATCTGGACAAAACTTAAATTTTAGCACGAACTTTAACGGGCCTAGATTCTATCACGGTTTTTTATGATTATTAATCGTGATATCAAACAGACAAATAAATACATATAAAATCACTACCTTAGTCTTATTTTAACTATCAAACAAGCTGCGGCCCTGTTTCGTAGCAACGACTAGATTAGCCTAGATTAGATAATAATAATAATAAAAAAGATATCTTATCTTGGGGAGCTAAGATTAGATATCTTGACTGAGTGATAGATTAGATAAAAATCCATGATTTCTTAATTTAGTGTTTGATAGACTTGTTTGAAATTCAGATTAATTATTACTTGGATAATAATACCCCTAATAAAATTTTAAATTTACAAATCTATTATATGTGAACACTAAATTCTTTTTCGAAAATATTACATAGAAATTCCAACCAAATCATGAGGAAGTAAAACCTCTGCAAATAGGAGTTTATTGCTGACAAATTGCACAAGAACATCTGAACTTATAAATTGGAGGATTGCTCCGGCCTACAAAAAATAGAACAACATTGAATTATTTTTGTGGTCAAGAATCTATGATAACATATTTAGATTTCCTTTTTTTAATTTTCAACTTGTTAGGAGAAAATGCAACGATGCGATGATTCAAGCCAGAGATTCGAACGAGAGATCAAGCCGACGAATCATATACAAACAATTTGAGAGAAATATGAAATAGCATGACATTGCATTGCTACTAAACTATCAAAATACAAAACTAAATTCATTACCTTTGTCCTGCACGACACTTGTCGGAATTAAACATAACAGATT
>JAYDZE010078392.1:0-25005 GCA_034509125.1 Monilaria moniliformis
TAATAATAATAATAATAATAATAATAATAATAATAATAATAATAATAATAATAATAATAATAATAATAATAATAGAATGCTTCTAGAAATTGTTAGGTTAATAATGGCCCAAGCAAATTTGTTTGTCACCTTTAGGCGTGATGCGTTGGTGACGACTGCTTATTTACAAAATAGAGTACCCTCCAAATCTGTTGCATCAACTCCCTATGATTTATGGACGAAGAAAACCCAATCTTAGTAATCTAAGACCTTGGGATTATGCCGCTTATGTGCATGAGACTGCTCACCTGCACGGTAAGCTAGGTCTAAGAGGCAAACGGAGTATATTTATAAGATACTCTAAACATTTAAAGGAACATGTGTTTATCGGTGAACAAGAAAGTTGGAGCATTATTGAGTTTCAATCTCGAGATATTAAGTTTGTAGAAAACAATTTTCCCAAAAAGGGTGAGATAGGACATGATATCTCTCTTTATAAGATTAGGGGTGATAATCGGTTTCCGGTAATCCGGAAAAATCGGTACTGAACCGGTACCGGACCGGGAACCGGTTTCCCGAGCACCGGATACCGGTTCCGGTCCGGTAACCGGTACCAAGCCTCAAACATAATTCCGGTACCCGGGTAACCGATACCGAACCGGGTACCGGACCGGTTACCGGTTAATACTAATTCTAAATTCATAATTTCTAATTCCTAATTTGATAAGGTACCGTATGTAGTATTATTTACTTAGTTTCATATACAATATATTTACTTACTTTCATTTTTTTTTATTAACAGTGATGAAAGCTTTTGGTTTTGGTGACGAGACACGACAAGAAGACAGTGCAACTGGCAGTGGTGGCGCCGAAACGTCCATAACTAGTCCAGTATTTTACCAAAACTACTGTTTTATATTCCTAATCCTTTTAATCTATTCCTTGGAATTAGGATTTTGATTTGTAATTTTATTTTTTCATCCACATTGCTATCTTGATTCCTACTCTCTGTTAAACTTCCTTATAGCAGTGCCAGTGAATATTGAGGTTGAAGATAGCAACATGGTAGCATCACCTGTTGAAGAGGATTTCATGCAAACACTTTAGCAGTTTTGGCACTCTATTTTTCATATTATTGTAACGACTTTGATATGAATGTTTTCGTTGGGCAAGAATAGTATTAGGCTGTAAAAAAAAAAAAAAAAATCTGAAAACCGGTTCTATAACCGGTAAACCGGGAGAACCGGTACCGAACCGGAATCGGAACTTATCCGGTTCCGGTTCCGGTTCCTAAAATTTTGGTAAATCCGGTACCGGGTACCAGGATATTCGGTTCCAGTTAACCGGAACCGGACCGATTATCACCCCTAAGTATAGGATCCTTTCCAATAGTGTTTGGAACTTTAGGACAAAATTGAGAATTTTTAGAATCTAAGGGGCCTTGCTGAAATTTTCCAAAAACTGAGGGACCTAGATGCAATTCCTCAAAAGTTGGGGAACTTTTATGTAATAAATTGGGAATTGAAGGGTGTGGTTGAAAATCCTCCTGGAGTACATGAATGGCTAAGAGTGTCTAAATTATCAAATTTTGATCAAATGCTTATTTGTATAGGACAAAAATAAGAAGAATGTGTATATATTACTATAGTTTTAATTTATTTTAATATTCTACTCAAGATTGATTTATTCCTAAATTGCACATAGCATGCCAATCTATCATTCAATTCATACAGCAAGATCCATATCTAATTTTGTCAGTGCTTACCATACTATGAAATGTATTGAAATGTTTTCAGATCGACTTCATGTTAGTATCAATCCCAGTAAATGGATTCGATCGTAGAAGAAATAAAAAATCAAGTAATTTACAGATGGAGTTGTCTATAATTAAAATCAAAATTTAGCTATAGTACGTTACTATTATAATATTATTCCTATTGATTTTATACTGGACCCTGCCTCAGCAAATTCAAATCGTGACATGCCTCTGGCCGACAAGAAATTAAATACTTAAGAACATGAACTCACAACGTCCACATATAGAGTCAAGATCAAGAAAGTGTGTGAGACCTAAAATATAAATATTTGGAACATAGATCTGTCTCTATTATTTCTACACCTACATCTCTGTATGAATATTTATTGTACCCATGCTGGAGCAGCCACTACTCTGATTGGATGAGAGTTGGGTTTCTATATTTAATTAGACCAAACTATTTAAGGAAATAATTCACCACACTCCCCACTAGCATCCAGATAAATAATGTCACCATGTTGACATTCGCTCAACATCTTTATTCAGATACGCACACACACAAACACGTACTTTCACTTTTGTTATTTTAATTTGCTTTAATTTGCAAATGAGAATATAAGCTCTTTTAATGTTCCCATGTGGACCTTTATTTTATTCCGAATATTTAAGATGCAATCACGAATAAATAATTTCACCTGTTTATTTAATTTCGCTTTGTTGCACATTATAATAATCAGGCTCATTATAGTATATAATGTTTAGATGTCACAATAGTGTATATATTAATCAAAGAGCTCGTAGTAGCTCATTCGTATACGTCCATAACAATATTTTCTTGCATATAGTATATATATTTCAATCCATAAGTGATTCTAGTAGCATATAAAATCAATACAAGATGTAATTAACTAAGAAACAAATTATGTCATTCTAGAGGTTGTCCAAAAAGTGGAGTGAATTTATTCATGACTAAAATATTGAATAAGTAGAATACAGTGAACACTTTCTACTTCAAATATATGTTACATCACACCTATATTTTCTAGTGTGGTTTGTCTATCTAGTAAACTATGAGCAAAATCCAGCCACGGCACACAATATACAATTGTTACATTCGGTGCACACTACTAATCCATATTCTTGTGCAATAGTCTGTAAACTATATAAGATGGGTATATCATATTTGAAAAACTAGATGTAATGGACTCACATATATAGAGATGTTGGTGATATTCAAACCCGAAAGAAACCGAATTACGGAACATATATAATAAATTGGGTTTTCTGATTTTTTCTTGTTCTTCGTTCAAACAAATTTAACTCTATTATCAACGAAAGTACATGAGTCGTGAGCAAAGAAGCTATCTTAGTTCATCATGGTCCAGATATTATATCATAATGCTTTATTCATGAGATTATACTTTCTACGTGGCACTAACTAAACATGATCTTCGATGATACATGTTTATAAATATAATTATATTATTCATTGGAACAGGACATATGTAGGTCCAGCAATGCACCCGTTTTGTTGGATCCCAAATCAATTTTATCTGAACAGAACATATCTCATTTCATGTTACCCAAATCTACACTTCCAGTATATTGGAAAAAAAATGATCTTATCATTATTTTGTTTAAGTGCACCCTAGTGTTATCATCATTGTACGTATTTTCTCACGTTATGATGCATGATTATTCATGCACCAAGTGCCTTTATTAAATAAGGGGCATATATCTCAGTTTGAAACCTTATATTTGCAGGCTTAGCTTCTAAGTATTGAAAAATACTGTTATTATTATCATCCAACATTGAAGTAGATATGTTATCCAACAAGTATAGTTATATGTTTAAATTATGTGAAATATGTTCGGAACTAATAGTCTTTAGGTGTTCGAACTCAATATAAATATTAATATGTAATAATAGAAAATGGTATCATCTCTTAAAATCAATGCACGACAGCTAAAAAATATTAATTATCAGTATATATGAATATAATTACTAATCAAATGATTGCATACTATTTCGAAAAACCTACATAGTATTAATAAACTTACAAAGATAAATGATAAATAACATTGTATGCATAGGAACATATTTCCAAACACATTTATTTTGAATAATATCCCGCAGTTCAATCTCGAAAGCATCTATGTTCTTTTAGAGACATCCAAGCGGTAAATACCATCCGTCTCCTTTCCTCCAACTCAAAAATAGACTACCATGGGGTGTCTCAAAAACATTATACAAATGAGAAGATCAACAAATCTGATCGCCAAAAATGTTTTCTATCCTAACTTTGCATAATAAATACAACAAAATTTCACATTTTCAATTACTTTTCAGACAGCACTACTTGCAAGAAACCGCGTTGCTCCATATCATCACCATATGCTAAGTACTCACTCCTCATCGAGATCTCGGCCGGAGGAACAGATTTCATCTTCACTATAGTGCATATTATGCAGTGACTGATACGGCAGAAGGTAATATCTCTGAATCGTCTGCATTCTTCTGTTTGTGCTGCAATGTCTGAGCATTCGGTCTCGGAAAGTCCAGAGAGAACAGTCTCTTGAAAGATTCATAAGATGCGAAGAAGAGTGCTCCCTGGATCATGTACATGACTAGTCTTGGAGTCAAGCCCCTGATAACAGAAAACCAAATGTGGATCATCAAGCAAACACCTTAAAAGTCGAGTATCTTATAATCACATGAACCAAATCTCGAGGAGAACCCAAAATGCTGAAATTACAAGAGTCGCATCTTTCAGTAGTTTTTGGTTTCAAAGATATAAATGCCAAAGAAAATACTACCAACATGAAGACGGACAAATGAATTTCTTAAACAATGTTTTACACGAGTAGGGTCTTCAAACAAACTGTTGTTAGCATATTGACAAGTGTAAGAAAATTTGATGAAAGTAAATGCAGATAGTTCCTTACTGTCTCTGCATGATAACATGATATATATGTTCGGAAAACAAGAATAGAGAAAGATCAGCTTCTGGTAAATTGACACAAGCTCGTCCAACTCTTCCACAACCTCGGCCAAACAGACAGGGTTGTTACTTATTTTCTTTTCTTTTCCATATTCTACACAGAATTTATCTCCCTATGTGTTCACAACATACTGAAAATAACAAAGTACGAAGGACAGGGTGTTCAATAAAATGATTATATATTTAGGAATGAGAAACTATCTCTACAAGAATGAATTGATGAAGCAAAGCCCCTATGTATGCTTTATTATAACAGTAAGACATAGTATTAGTTACTTTGTTCTCGTTCCAGCAAGTTTGCGTGCAGTAATTACAGACTTACAGTTCAATAAGACTTCGCCCAGAAAAAGTTTTGAAAAGAAACAACATGAAAGATTCATATATTTTACTGGAGCAAGTATTTTAATCAATAATTCAGCAGACAGAGCAAAGGAAAACAGATCCAAATACTTTTTTATGTATTTGGAAGTAAGACAGGTATATGTCAAGTTAAAATTTCACCAGGTATCTTGAAAACTCACCTATAGACACCATTCAACCCTTCATGCTTCCATATTTCATTAAGTGTACTGAGTACACCACTATGCTTATCCAAAGATCCAGGACGCTGTAATGATGATTTTGTATCATTTTTAAGAGGCAATTTTCTCATAAGTACTCAGGAAAGAAAACTAAAACTAATAATGTTAACTCAATAAACAGAATGTAAAGAAATTTTGTGATATAGACCGAGGATCCGGGACACTGCATTAGCAAAAGTACCTTCAATTCCTCTACATGAACATTTGAAAAACTGACATCTACCTGGACAAAAATAAATAATTGTTTTAAAAGAAATGGAAAACTAACCTGGGTTTGCAATCTCGTCTTGACAACATCAAACGGAGTCGTAAAGAATGAGGCTGTAGATCCAGCCAGTCCTCCACAGACTAACTGCAGGGATGGACAAGTGAGAACTATAGGAAGAACAGAACTCAGAGCTTCCGAGAGTAAACAACGAACCATCGTGAGTATATTAGCTTGAGCATTCCATTGGATTGATGGCAGCATAATCTGCTTCAGACTTTCATAAGTGTAAAACTGCATATGAAATAATGAATCATCTATCATACAGTCACAACTCTTAAGCTAAACAATGAGTGATAGAAATCATAGGACAAGTCTGTTGTTTATACTTTCTAAACTTACCTTGATGATAGAATGTGGAACATTTCTGCAGAGTACGGCTCCCCATCCAGCATACAGTGAACGCAAGCCACCTTTCTGGAGAACCTGTATCAAGGCAGCCCTGCATTGATGCAGTTTAAAAGGCAAAACATCAATTCCAGAGAACTGTACAGCATTAACCAATATGATCTTAAAGTTTGCACTAAACTTTTAATTGAAAACAGATAAATGATACTAAGTAGAACCCAAGGCTTAACTCATAATTTTTTTTTTAAAAAAGAAAAAAGAAAATTGATGCATGAAAAAGAAAGATATGAAGGAAATGCACTTCGTCGGTGTTTTTCACTATTTGAAAACCTATATCTATCCCAACCAGATAACTTTGTACTTGTAATGAATTAACTCAATATGACCATGTCTTGTAAGGAATTCATATGTTGATCACATACAGAGAAACATAAATATCATCAAGATATACCAGCAGTTCCGGTAGTGTGAACTAACTTGCATCTGCTGTTTTATACGTTCGCTTGGAGTAAAAAGGAATGATGTAGCAATACTTGCACAACCCCCTGCTGCGCAGTGGGCCAACGAGTGATATTCCTGTGAAACAAAAGACAAACATTCCATGAAATTGATATGTCTTGTCATATAACAAATTTACTATACATAAAATAATACTGGTCCGGAAAACTCCTGTTTCAGTTAAATTGTTTTTCTCTGCTATAAAAGATTGTGTTACCTTGGGAAGAAGAGGAAGCAAACTTTTCTTCACTGATTCATACGTGAATGTATAGAGAGCAGATATTGGAGCTGAACTTACAATGTTGCTGGAGATGCCACGATAAAGCCCCAATATACCTGAAATGTTTCAAATAGGGTTCATGGTGCTTTGCACATTACTTTCCAATGGTACATAAAACCCTAGTTGCTATAACTTTATGAAGTGAAACATTCATTTCCTTTAAGTTGCAATTTCTTGCCACAAGTGTACCTCTCTCAACAATAATAGATCTGCCTATATAGTGGAGGGGCTTCTGGCTAGTATGGCATGCCTGAATAACTGTCTTAACTGTGTCCACAGGATGTAGACATAGGCTGACAAATACCCCCGCCATTGCTCCAGCAAAAGCATGTTCTTGTTTTGCAACTGCATATTGAGGTTTTGTCTTTCCACACAGGCTGATATCTGCCTCAGAGGAATCTGCTTTGACAAACGTTGCCCCTTGATCTTTTGGGTCCTCATGTGTGCCTTTCCTACTTTCCTTTATGCAATTTTTACATTCATAACTATGTGATGCTAATCCGGTATCTTGGGAGTCCATATAACATCTTGATGTAGATATCTTGCAATCAGTCGCTTCAATAGGTAGCACGGCATCATTTTTCTCTGAGCACATTGTAGTTGATGGCTTCAAGTCAAAGTTGGCAGCTTTTTTTGAAGATAAATCTAAAGGTTCTGAAAGTTCAAGCTCAGAAGCAGACATTCTCATAGCTAAACTATGAAACAAACTATTTTTGTCACCTGAATTTGTTGAACAACAATCGTTGTAATAGTCAGCTGTCCTTTTGATCTCAATCTCAGAGTTTACCAGATTCTTTGGCTTATAAAGAGATAATGTACTCATCCAATTATATATGCTCCCAAAATTCGAAGGTATTCCTTCGCTCAAAAGACAATCCTGTATGGAGGTCCCCTCAATCAACATGGCCCTTGCAAGGACTATCCTCCAGAAAGAAGAAGCTCCATAACTATCTCTAGAGTACTCTTGATTCTCTTCCACAAGCTCTTTAGATGTTTCTTTACTAGACAAGTAGAAGACCGAGCAAGGTTGATCACCAGCTGAAGTAGCTGCATGAGAAGTTCCTTTATCTGTGGAATAATGAAGTATCCCACCTTCCTGAATAACCTCAGGTTTGTATGCGGTATTACTCTTGAGCAGAAGAAAAGAGAGAGGCTTACTAGCATAATCCCATGCATAGCCTACTGCAGAGATTAGGTCAGCTGTGCTTAACCTTTCAGAGGGTTGGGGATCAGAATTACTAACACTACATTTTTCATTTACAGGAGAGATATGATCTATAATCTCAAAGGATGCCCCATGAAATGGATTACTTCTACACTTGATCGAGAATTTTTCAGTTCTTGGAGACACATTGCCTCCAGTCATTGTTTGTTTTCAGAAGAAGCAGATGGATAGACAATAGAGCACTGACTGCACTTCAACAATTAAGGTGGTTTAGTAAATGTACAACGTTAGATGATTAGGATATATAATCACTCAGGGGAAACCAATCCAAGCAAATCTAATATATTTTTATTCAAGTTGTTAATTACAGATTACTATTACTAGATTTCACGAACTCCACACTGATATTAATTCCTGGGCAGTATTGGAATGTATTATAAAGAATATCGGATTAGTTCGCTTTAACCATTTTCTGTTTTAGTTAACTGTTAAAGGTTAGTTATGCAGTTAGTTGGCCTTAATTTTTCTGTTGAAGTTAGCTAGCTATGTTTAGACTCTATAAATTGTAATCTCCTCTCTGTAAATCATTATCTTTGAATCAATGAAAATCAGTCTCACAATTTTCTCTAGATATGATCCAGTCTATCTAAGAGGCAGCATAGGGAAACTAGAAGTAGAAGATAATGAATTATGACTTATGAGGACATAAAATGCCTACTTCTTACATAAAACAATGTGCCAGAACTTTACCTATCCGTTGAAAGTTACTTTACTGATCAAATAAATTGAGCTCTCCAGATCCATTGAACTCATTAATCCTAATTCCTAAGAAATATATATCACTAAGGTTATTGAAGCATCCTCCAGCAGAGCTCGACAACCTTTAGTTGGATTAACATGGGTCACGCTCAAGAAACTTGATTCATATAAGTATTCCTTAACTAAACTCAAAAGAGTTTTGAAGTTAACAAGATTCCAGTTCAGCTTCAAGCAAAGCTCCTACTAAATCAAGTAGTCACTTTTATATCAAAACAAAAAATCTATAAATATTGAACCAGCAATGTTAAGGTTGGGATCTTAATTTGAACTAAACAAGACAATCATCTTAATATAAAACATCTTTGCCTTCACACACAAAGAACCATGGGTGCAAAGAGAGCTTAACTCAGCCAATATGTCAGAATTGTATTAAACCAATTAGAACACAGAAGGCAGAAATATGCTAGTAACACTTACTATCACCAATCACAAGTCTCTCTCTCTCTCTCTCTCTCTCTCTCTCTCTCTCTCTCTCTATCACCCAATCAAAACACAATCTCCTTTCTCCAATGGAAGCAGCCAACTACTAAACAATTCAGAATCCCTGAAATCAAGCATTTATAACCATAATAATTGGTGAAGCACGACTTTGAAAAATTATCTTAATATTAAAGAATCGGACATAAAGCACTCCAGAAAGATGTGATAACTACACCGCAAAGGAAATTAACAAAACAGCCAAAGATACACATTCCACCTAATATGCATAACTACAAAAAGAAGGGTTTTAAACAGAATCCATAAGATCGTCGTTAAAATTGTGGACTCTTTTCTCCAGTTTTGTTCGGAGATTGAGGAGCCCGACGATTAACAAGTAAACAGCGAGAGATTAGAAGTGAAAACCTTGAAAATAATGAGCTGCTTCGCAGTTGGAATGAAGCAGTGGTTTCCCAATAATAATTGGGATTTGCCGATTACGGTGTTTGAATTTCTCTTGTTTTCTTGGAGTTTCGGGAAACCGGAAAAGGGTCTGGAACGAGGAAATGTATTCGCGAATTAAACGTACTTTAACTTATATATAATCCTCCTTAGCATCCGGTCGTTGTAGTATAGTGGTAAGTATTCCCGCCTGTCACGCGGGTGACCCGGGTTCGATCCCCGGCAACGGCGTATTTTTTTGCCTACACTTTCGAATATTCTCGTTGTTTACCAAAAGAAGAAATTTGTCATTATTTTATAATCTAAAATTCCAATATCCAAACTTATCTTCATTCCTTCTAACACTCACCACGACAAACATTCCCACATATCTACAATTGAACTTTTTTTTTCTTTTTCTGATTATTGGCTAAATAAATCTTATTGATTAATTGTTTTAAATTTTTAGTTAATAATACTTCTCAAATTAGCTTAATATTTTAGTAAACGAAAATTATGTGCAAGTTAGAAACAACATATATAGGGTTGAAAAAACAAAGTTAGTGGAATAATAAGTTGTACAGTTGTCGTATATCACTAATGAGTTTGAAATATGGCGCGAGTACCAATTTGGCAGCCGTGGAACGATTCATTCCCGCCTTCTCTCTCTTTCACACACAGAAAAAACACGCACCCACACACACACAGACACAATCTACCTCACATTCTCAACACACAAACATACTTAGATCGACGATTTTGTTCGTATCAATGGGGAAAACAAGAAAGGATGATAAATCTGACGACATTGAAATAATATCGATCGGAAAGCTTTACAATGGTGCATGGGATAAGAAGTATTGGAGTTCATCTAGGGTTTGATTTTAGCTTTCTACTAATTATATTTTTTATTTTCTGCCGTTCTATTGATTCTGATTTTGTAATTACTAAGCATTTAGCTTCAATTTCACTACACACGTATGAGATTTATTGTCGCTCTCCATTTCTTTTTTCACCTGACTATGTGTTCGATTTCCGTTTTTATATAGATTCAATAATTCAATTGCATCAATATTAGATCAAATTGTTTTGGCTGAGACCATATTTGCTTTCAGAAATGAAGAGTACTATGTAGGTTTTATTTGTAATGTTGTTTAAGTGTTTATTTGATTATACCGAAATACATGTGGTTTACATATGACTTCTGGTGCAGCAAGAGAGTCGATTCATTTGGCAATTCAATGTTGAGTATATCTTATGTTATTTTCGTTTCTGCACTGGGCTCTAGTGATAAAGTAGTTGTTCTTTACTCGTGACTTGTGTGTAACAAAGTTATTTAGATGAGGAGTGTTGCAGCTGTTTACACTTATGCTTAGTGTTTGGTGTTGCAAAATCTCTGATATTTGTATAGGATAATTCGTCTCATTTTTTAGGGTAAAGACCGCTACCCTTATCCTGTTGGATACAAATCGGTGAGGACTCAAAATGGGATCACTTACACAATGGAAATTATTGAGGGTCTTAAAGGTCCATCGTTTAAGGTTAGTAGGCATAAAAATCTGGTGCAGTTCTACATCAGTGTATATGACCATGTGATTAGTCTAATAAGATTGGATTTCAACATGAAACCGCAGATCAGTTCTACTGATGGCAAGTCGTGTTCTAGAGACACGCCAGAGATTGCATGGGAAAGCTTTCAGAAGATGGGCTCTTCAAAGGCGTTGCATGCAAAGAGATTTTCATGTAAGATAGATGCAGTAGAGGTACACCAACTTTTCCTTTGCTTTTAAGTACTTCCTTCTTCTTCTTCTTCTTCTTGGATGAATAGCCAACTCAATATGCTTTTCCTCGGTTTTCTGCAATATGCAGTTTTTTGGATTCAAAAACACATTTGTTCAGAGGTTACTGCGGGAATTGGCCACTAATGTTGGTGGGCCTGCTGAACAGAGTTTGATCATATCAAACTTTTCGGCTGGAGCTCTCGAGACTTATCATCAACGACAAGGCAAACCATCAGCTCCTGATCCTGGTCCTGTTTCGCTGATATGTTTGTTAAAATCACATGCTAAAGGGAAGAGAAGCAGGAATGGTCGCCAAAGACTTAATGGGACTCCTTTAGACCTACTTCAGAATGAAGTAAACACAAACAATGTTAGCTGTTCAACCTCCAAGCATAGAGATCTATCATATAGTAGAAGCAGTGATCTTTCAACTTTTGCTGCTGCAAACAAGGTCCATGGGGTTTGTTATACTCCAGGATCATTAAGGCCACACAAATGTATACCTATTGCTGATGGAGGTGTAAAGTTGAATACTTTGGACAAGTTTGATCATCTAAATATAGGCGAGTCCCTTTCTGAAGGAAAAAAGCTAACAAGTTATGTGAACCATATAGAAAAAAATATTGATAACCTGCATAGACAACAAGAATCTGTAAGTTTATTTATGATGTTAAAGTTAATATTGATATCTTTTCTGTAATACTTTTTCGTCCATGATTGAGGGGAATATATATGTGCAGCTAGTTCATAAATCTCATTAGCTTTATATATTCATGATAGAGTGGCGGATCATCATGTTGTGGGGTCCAAAATAACATAATACCACGAGATAGAGATGGAGCAACTAATGTGCAGCATGACATACCGGTTGCCAGTGCTGATCTTTGCGTAGCCGACAGTTTGGATAAATCTGGAGGTATTGTAGCTCTGATTTGTTTGGGCAATTAAGCTATCTTACAAGCACTCAGTGGCTAAAAGTGCTTTAGTTTCCCATTCTCCCCTAAATTCTGAGTAGCAGTCATACTTGTTTCCTTTAGCAGATAGTTCTTCTGTTTCCTCCCAAAACAAAGATGTGTTTGACCACTCGACTGAGAAAGATGCAATAATCGATGATGTGAAGAATCCTGAGGATTTAGTGACTGTCTTACTTCCAGAAGATGAAATAGTCAAATCTTCTTATAACACAAACTCAGAAAAGTTTGATGAGTGTGATGCTGAATCAGTTGGTGATGAAATAGCCAAGTCCACGATGGCAATTCTACTTCCTCGAGCTGTTCCTCTACTTAAAACATACTCTAGAAAGAAAAAGAAAAGTAAAAAATCTTCGAATACTCAAAGATCTCATGAAAACAATGACATGCCCAGCACTACCATGAACGATTCAACTACTGGTAAGGTGTTATGCTCTCACTTAAAGAATCAGACAATTGTTTATTTTGTATTTTTTGACTGAGGCACTTGCTTTGCTGCATTTGTATGTGGATTCCTCAGGATTTATGTAAAACCAATATAATCAGTCCCAACTTTTATAAATTTATTTTATAAACTTGCCAGTTAGAGGGCTAGTTGAGCATTCAGCTATGCAGAGGAAGAATGAAAAGGCATGTATCCCCTGTGCTGTTTGTGATTCAGCTGTCTGCACCTCTGTCAACTTAGACTCTGTGGTGCCTGATAGTTTTGATAATTATAGTACTCCAAGAGTTGCTTCATCATGCTGATGCCGTTCAATCTGGGCAATTTTCACATGATCTATACTCTCCTGCACAGCTGCCAACGAATGGTGAAATGAACGGCCTCTTTGGTCATAGTGGAAGTAGCAAGCCTGGTATACCTTTTCATGGTTACCGTTTTAAGAGGCCTAAAATTGGTAGTGGTTTCAAATCTAAATTTTCTATAGGTTTTTATTAGGAACCACTTCCAATGCATTAAGATTATTGGATAGGTGTTGGCAAAATTCTGTTTGGAATATGGACTAGATATGGGACATGTGTGATTTGCTTATTGTGCTCGAGGCTCATCTTCAATTAGTGAGATTAAAAAACAGTGAATTGATTTCCTGAAGCATTAGCGGTTATATATAGCATTGTACTCAAGGTCAGGATATAGAACAGTCGAACTTTATATTAACCAAAAACCTAACGAATTAATCTCTGAATTTCACTGCTTGAAGCTTCAGCTGCACTTTATCCAAAATAGAGTCTTTATTTACTGTAAAGTATGCTGAGTTCTGGTACCTCGCTTGTCCTGTTTCACTCCAATTTTTGCTGATGAACCTGATTTGGGACTTAAATTCCCTGAGCTTGAAACTTAAAGCTTTGTACCTAAATAACTGAGGGTTCTGAAGCAGTGATATAGCATTTCAAGAGATGTAACAATGTCCAATTTAACTAATACAGTCATTGATAAAGTGCCATGGAATGCATAAACAGATACTGGGATGGCTGATCTTACATCAATGGCTGTAGCAGATGCTATCTCTCCTCATGAATTTACTGCCAACTCAAAGCGAGCCAGATTTGATAACTCATCCATAGATAACATGATACCAACTACAGATTGTGATAATTCATCCTCAAATCTACAATTACCAACTACAAGTTGCTACAGTCTGACTGGAAACATCAAAATGAGTGATGATTCAAGGTCAAACATCCAACACAAACTGAAGTTACAGGGTCATCTTGGGCTTTTTGCATGCTACATCCACCCCATGCCAATTTCAATGGTGCAGCTGATTGTCAAAGAGAATGAGATTTTCACATGTGTTAAATGTGGATACTCAGAGCACAAGGATGGTATCCTCTTTGTTTACAAGACCTCAAAGAAGGGAGAAAATATGGGTTGTCCTTCATTAGTTGGTCATGTGCCAATATCCTTACAAATTTCAAAAGATACACTTGGCAGAGATGTAAGATGAATGATGATATCGTTTTTCTTTGTTCCTGTCTTTTTCTGATGTTATTACTTGGACTTGCTCATTTCAGAATATTTAATTTGTGACTTTGTTCTGCAGATTGCCTCTGAGAGATCTTTATTGCAATTAACTCCAGATGGTGGATCGCTTGTCTTACTAAACAGCATTAGAATCCCTCACTGCAGGTAATGGTTCCATCTCCAGATGGCCCATTCTGTACACAAATCCCTACATTATTCTTAAACTAACTTTGTGCTTTTGCTTCTAGGGAGGGTAAATTGCATTGTTTGTGTTCTGCTTGTACTTCAGATGGCTTTGAGAATAATGCAGTTAAAATTGTGAGATTAAACAGCGGATATGCCTCACTGGTGACAAGACTGAACACAGCTCAAGGTGTTTGTAGTTTATTAGTTTGTGAACCTAATTTCCTTCTGGCTGCTGAGGAGGATGGGAAGCTAAAGCTGTGGGACATGAACTCTGCATGGAGGTGATTACATGCATTTCTTTTTTATAATAATGCACATCAAGCTCAAGCTTTGGAAACCGAGCAGTGTCGACATTTGATATTTTTATGGCATGGTTCTCATGACTTTGGTTGAATACATTGACTTTAGTAGGGTACCAATAAAATGCTCAATTATCTCAAATGATTTTGATGTTTATTTTTCATTTTCAGATAATCTGTATCTTTGTAACTGTCATGCTTCCTAATATGCAGTGTACAGAAAGAAGATTGGTATTTACCTACATTTGACTGCATGTTTCCTTGTATAGTGGAGTTGAAAGTAGTTCCAAACTCTGCTTTGATCATTGGCCACAATGGGTTCGGGACATTTGGCATATGGTCTGTTTCCTTTTCCTTTTTAAAAATATATATTACTGTCAGTTATTTCAACTATGTGCTGTCTGTCAGTTGTAGTTGGTTTTTGCAATCCAATAGCTGCTTTTGATTTTAAGCTTACTCATTAGAAAGCCTTACAGAAATTATGTCCATTGCTCAGTATTCATTATTGTCTTCTGTGATAACTAAGAATTGAGCTCTGGTCAAACACTATAAGATTCTTTGGTACTCTGTTTCAGTTATGGTGCCTTGCAGCATGAAGATTTTTGTTTCCTTGGAAATATTCTGATCAAACATGGATAGATTGGTCTCTTTTGCTTTTTTCACCAATATTCTGGTAAAAGAACAGTTTCTGCTTCATGCACAGGGACATCAACAAGCGCAACCTCATGTCAAGGTTCTCTTCCGCAGGCATGTCAGTCATGGAGTGCATCCCTGTCAGTATCTTCAGATGGCAAAGAAAAGGAGAGTATAAGACAGAGGCATTAGTAGCTGAAATCATGGATGCCACAAAAATGTGGTCTTCCGGAAGAAGTGATAATCATCACTTTTCAGCAGAGGATAAAGATGTTGCTGCTTGGCTTCTGATTTCAACCGCTACTGACCTTGATGATGAATCTTATCATTCATGTGAGCAAGAAGAAAATGCAGACGGATGTTGGAGGCTTGCTTTGTTGGTCAACAATATGGTGATCACTGGAAGCATATTGGATGAAGGGTATATGTATTCTCTGAACTTCAAATATGAAAAATTGTCAATCTTGGAAGTTCAAGTATCAAGATTATTTCATTGCTTTCATCTGAATCAACGACGTCTTCTTCTCCTAATTGATAGAAATTCTCCCTGCAGAGCTGCTACTGCTGCCATATCTGCTGGTCATGGAATTATCGGGAGACGCGATGGTCAAGTTTACATGTTGGAGTTATCCACAGGGAAGAAGTTAGGAAACCTACAAACCTCCGAAGGTAATTTTTTCAGTCTATCTGGTGTTCCAGCAGAAAGGTTTTTGGTTAACGTGAAGATGTTTAGTTTGCTTATTTAGACAAAAATGTAACAGATGTTTTACCCTTGATGATCTTGCAAGTTGTGCTATTTGTGTTTTTTCATTTTACTCTAATATTTTCTCATCTTTGATCATCTTCATATTCTCTCCTGCAATCCTTCCAATTTGTATAGTCGAAAAATCCTTGATCACTGCTTCTCCGTCCCCAGAATTCCCAACTTAGTCCATAAAAATCTTGTAGAGCATCTGATTGAGGTCTGTATATGCATTGTTCTTTCAGGTAGCAGAGTTTCGTGCATTACAACCGACACTTCGAACTTAGGAGCTTTGGCCATCACAAGCGAAGACCAGCTGCTGGTCTATCTACCATGATGAAGAAGTTTTGCAATATTTATAGATGTTGTTAAAAGATATATGGATCAGATTATGATATATATATTAGATATGACTTTGGTTAATTAATAGTTAAGACTTATTAATTAATAGTTTGACAAAGACAGTAAGCCCATAAGCTCATGATTTGTTGGTGCTATTAGTATATATATTTCTCTATTGTAGAGAAATAAAAAGAGAATTCATTTAATTTATTTTCAAAATCAAAAGTGTTGTGTCTGGAATATTCCTGCATCAAAAGTGCATGTGGATATTGATAGTTATAAATTTATCTGCAGAATCGATCAATTGCTAAGAGATTGCACAACAAATAAGTTATTTTAACTATTGTAATTTAACTGCTCGATGCATGGATTTAAGTTATGGATCTAGATTTGTTATTCTTGTCTGTTGTTTATCGACGCGTAATTAGTAGATGATGATAAAGAATTCCTAACAATTGCAAGATTTATAGACACTGTTCAAATATCAATGGGATTATATTTTATTGACTCCTGATCTTCAAATTAGCTGAGAGACTGATTCTACTAATTTTTGTCAGGATGAATATTATATATATGTTCATGTCAATATAATGATATCCTATTTTCGGTTTTCTTATGGATGTCAAAGTAAAAGACAATATAGCCTATTCAACGGAAGTCATATATGATGATAGCAATTTGAAATTGATGTTTGCATATTTGTTTTTCAACTATGTCTTAAACTTTGAAAATGATAATAATAATAGTAATGAAATTGGTCAAGATCATTCACTGAGCTTAGCTTTGTACATGCTATACTACTATGCTGATAGAGTAATGATACTGGAACCATTTTTCTTAGCACGTACAACATTTGAAATAGTACTGGTATGTAAATCCAACACTTCAAATGGACAGAAGTTATCAAGGATCAGTGAATGGAAAAATATATGAATAATACTGGAATCCAAATTGACAAAATATCAAATAATCCCTCAAGACAAAAAATCTTAATAAGTTATAAACGGTTAAATAAATTGACCAATATCTCTCCAATCAAACCCTACCAACTCAGGATTAAAAATAAACGACAGCAAGGAAAAGAAACTAAAATTACTGATATAAATTTAGATGCAAATCTATTTAGCAGCAGCAGCAGAGGAAGCTCCTGGTCCAGTAGGGTTGAGCTCATCCCAAGCTTCAATCCATGTAACCATAGCATCAGCCAGTTTGGTGAAGTAAGGATCGATGTCGGAGAGTTTCGCCTTCACCTCTTTCGCCAGTTCAAGGTAGCATTGCTGCACAGTCGTGCACTCTTTGGGGAGCTTCACCGACTGGAAAAATGGGATGATATCCTCCTGCCAGTAGATCCCCTTGTATTCCTTCTTCAGATTCACAAACGGGTTGCTTGCCTTGCTGTGCCAAATGTAGGGCAGCCCGGTCTTGATCCCAAGATTCAAGTGGTCACATATCACCTACGAATTGAAAAATCACATTTCTTGATTAGGTACTCGTATAGTTTCAAATGAATGAAGATGCTATGATGAAATGCAGGAGTAGCAGTAGTTGTACCTTGGTGCACCAACCGGCCCACATGTCATCGTATCGCCCAATGGGCTGGCCGTCCCCCATGAGTCCAAAGTACATTGCAGGTCCGATGAGGTCACGGTTGAATCCCAAATTCATACCACACATCGGAAACAGGGTGCCCTTGGGGATCGTCATGACAGCATCCACGTATCTGGAAACACACATTGATGATCAAGAATGGTTAGTAATGATCACAAGTTTTAAACGTATGATGATGATGGCAGCCTTAAGAACTTTAGTGATACATGCCTGGTGTTCCTCTCACGGGGCTTGACAAGCTGAGTGGGAGCATCATAATCGGGGATGTTGAGCCATAGGCCGTGAGAGACAGCAGTCGAGATACCCTCGCGCATGCTGAAAGGATAGCCACGGACAAAGTCTGCACCCTCCCTGTATGGATCGTATAGGGTGTTGAAGAAATGGGGAGTCGATGGACTCAAGAGGTTCTTTATGTGCTGCTCGAGGGCATTGATGTCTTTCCCGGTCGGGTCTTTGGCAACCTGCACACATTGGTGAGGACAGAACATCAGTTAACGAGGGATAATGTCAACAATGTACTATCTTGTAGAAGTTGAATAGAATATTTCTGGACAATGTCAACAAATTTACAAAAAATTTCCTGCTTCAACAGCATCACATAGCATAAACATTTCCGTTCAGTCATTCCCAATATGCAGATAACAGCTTTAGATCCATACTTCTCAAGTTAAATCAGCATAGCTTGTGTATCATATCAACAGCTTGAATTGAATAGAAACATCTTCCACATCAAAGCATATCAAATCAGAATACTTCAAACAAAGGGGCGAACTATGAACAAATCAAGAACAATTTTCTGAATTAAATCAACCAACAAAATTTTCTCAAATCGAACTACAAACTAGCAAATTAAACACGGATCCAAACTCAAACTCAAAATCCCCAAACCAATGCACAAATTCAAAACCCAGTATAAACCCAGAACCCGAGTTAAACCCCAAACATCCCAATTCCGCATCCCTGAAAAATCCAAACCCATTATCAAAGATCCAATCTTTCACATCACTCGCAACCAAATACACAATAGCACAATGCCCAAGATCCGATCTTGAACCGAAAATCACCACAAACACAAACAAACGCATGAAAAAGAAAAAAGGAAAAATCGAAATGCAGAAATGTGAGAATCGAAATACTCACGAAGCAATCGTCATCGATGGTGTAGATATACTTCTTCTTGGAGACCATGTAGCCGAAGCATCTGCAAGCAGAGTCCTTGAATGAGATGCAGGAGGCCTTGGGCCCCAGAATTCTGTTAATGTCGTTGCGATTGTAGAGCTCGTAATCGAAGCCCTCCGGGACTTTGATGACTTTGGAGGGGTCGCCATCTTGAACTATGATGAGATGGTACGGCTCGAAGAAGGGCCTCCACATCTCCAAGAAATCAAGGTTTCTGATGGTCGGAATCACTATGTCCAACTCGTCCTTCAACAGCGGTGTTGCTTTCTGCTCCGCCATTGTGCCCTGCGATGCGTGAGAGAGAGAGAGAGAGAGAGAGAGAGAGAGAGAGAGGGAGAGATGGGCTGCTATTTCTGATTTTTGAGATTGGTTGTGCCTGGTTTTATATAGGGAAGAATGGAGTCTTGAGGGGTTTGGTCTTTGGTCTTTATAATTATACTTAATTGTAATTTATTTATTTTTAAGTGCAATTAACCATATGCTAATTATCTCATTCAATATATTTTAAAGATTCTCTTTTTATCCTCTTTTCTTGAGTGTGCACAAATATCTCACTGATCTATAGTTGGAAATTGAGATTTTTGAATTAATTTTACAGCTAACTAGTAAGTAGTCATCCATTCCATGAGAATTTGAGCTTCTTACTGTCAAAAATAAAAATCTTATTATTATACTATGTTATTTGAAATTAAATGGTAGATTCTTTGTTCGTTTTGGATCTAAATAGGACACCTTTTGTCAACCAATGGATTATAATAGTCAAACAGCTTTTCACCAATATTTTTCCAAATTTGAAAATGATAATCATATATGCCATGCCTTTCTCTTTGCAGTTCAAACAACTGTCATGGGCTGTTTTGGAGTGAGATTTTGAATATTGAAAATCTTGCAATGTCTTTATTACAAAGAACAACAAAACGGAGAAGAAAATTATTGGCAATTGCTCCTTTATTTGGTCATGATTATATTTTCCACCACTCCAATCACACATCATGCATTTGAGACAACAATATCAAACAATTTGTTCATCAATAGCAACAAAACAAGTATTAAATCACTCTCTATATCTATACAATTTAGATTATTTTTAATAAGACGAAATATTACTAAGATATAACAAACCATCATCATTTTCACAATTATATTGTAAATAATCGATTTTGATGCAGAAATTATGCAAATATATTTCACATAAATTTAGCGGTACCAAAAGCTATAAGAGCAACAGCACCAGCGTGCGTTAGACATGTTGATGCGTGCTCCATAAATAACCCGAGCATGTTGGCAGTGGCGAAGTTAGAATTTTAGTTTTAGGGGGCCCAAGAAGAATTTTTAAAAAATTAAACATAAATGACATTATATAAATTAAATCATAATGTTAAAAATAACTAGTTTTTAGCCAAATTCGTTACTTAAAATACAAAACGCTAATTCTAAAGGAAGAGAATTAGCTACAAAAATTCATACTCGAAATCATTATATATTTATCCACTCCATAAGCAATCGCATTTAGGCTTAAAAGAAAAATCAAATAAAAGCTTAAGAAACTTAAAATATCACGCAGAGAAAAAATTTGAAAAAAGAATTAACTTAATACCAAAATGAGTCAAAAGACCATAAAAAAACCAACAATGTATGCTGCCTCACAACACAGATTTATAATATTAGCGACAAATGTTAATAACAGCAGCGAAACGATTAGCGGAAGTAAGGAAGGTGGAACTAGGTGAACAATATTTTCAATATTAAATATTTTTTAATTTATAAATAATGAGAAATTACTAAATACCCTTGATTTTTTTTTTCTTCTAAATTAGCATGGGCTCTCCAATGTCTCTATGTGGCTTCGTCACTGCATGTTGGTGCGGATTGTTGAGTATGTTGCTTAAGCACGCTGGAGAGTGCTGAAGCATGTTAAGCTATTTTCTTCTGTCGACCAATGGTGGTGTGACACGTGGCCGTTTATCAATTGTTTTAAGTCTGATAAAATAATAAAATATAAATGGGTTCCGTTAATAACATAAGTACTTAACAAAATAGTATTTAATGGAATGTGAGGAAAAAATAAATACATGAATAATAATACTTGAAGAAAAAGTGCTCAAATTTTGATACCTTAAAATTTGTTAGGCTTTTCTACCAACATATATAACACAAATTCATGTATGAGAATTTTCAAACCTATTTTAGTCCACACTGAGTCCAATGATCTTACCCAAGTTTCACGTACCCAAAATTTATACGAGAATAAATTTGAATAATTTTGATATCAAATATTGAATAAATGTAAAACAGTGATATTTGAGACCTGACCATTTAATCATATAATTCGTTTTTTTTAAAAAAACCCTACTCCATAAATAAGTAAATAGTTAAATAAAAAAAAAAGCCACCGACGAAGAGCTGGACAAATTGGCTGGCGTTAAACTTGTCACATTATCGATGATGAGAGAGAAAGCTGCGTCTCAAGACTCTCAACTCATCAACTATATTCTGACACGGGTATTGAGTAGACAGCTGCAGAGAGTGTAAGAAATTTAAATATATATAGAAATAGAATAGAACATGGTTAGAACAAGCGTTCCATGATTGTTTGTTGTAAGAACGTGGATATACAGCAAATTGTCACCTATTTTTGGCTACATTTAATTCTTTCTGCACACCTAGTTTAATACGTTCTACTATTGGGAATCATACATATTTTCTAATATTAATTAAGGCCTAAGACATGCGATCTTGTTTTGTGCATGTGACACAAGTCACAAAGCTTCTTTTGATTATTCAAATTATATATACAATATATTATGTTAGTGAATATTGTGGGAGCATATTCTTTTGTAGCTTGACCAGAAAGTTGCTGGGTTTTTAATAACCCAAAATTTTATACATGAGATCTTCTTATTAATTCCTTGTCCTATCTCTTTCGACAAGCCTAATTAAATTCGTAGGCCCACTAGGCTTAATGATTGTAACTGAAACGGTGAAACCCCTTTCCCAAGTTGAGCGGTCCACTACTTATTGTGATGCCAGCGCAATTAATATAACGAGTCTTATTTGTAGGTGGAATCTATTTTATTTTATTTGAATATTGTTTAATTTATATTGGGTTGAATTATAGTGTGATTTATTAGATTTATATCAAATTCATTATATAATATGTATTTTTTTATTCTCTTCGTTCATAAAAAATAGATCAGATTTGATACGGCACATGTTTTAATAAGTATTTGATAGATGTGTTTATTTGGTAGATAATGTTTTGAATAGAGAAAAAAGATAACTATTATTTGAATTGTTAATATACTTTAGTTGTGGGCTCATATGAGTTTTTTTCTCTATAGATAATGAGTTGTTAGAGGATTGAGTTATAATGAGTGGATATAGGGTATTAGGGCGATGTTAATGCAGCCGCATTTTAAGCTAAAAATGTGGCGGCCGGCGTGGGGCGGGGATTAGGATGGAAATGTCATGCCTTAGCCGCACGATTAGCCGGGCTTGCGGCTGAATGCAGGTCTATGGTGTTGCAGCCCACTTCACCGCAATTTTGCCGCAAATCATTAACTTTTTTAAAGATATTGTTCACGGATTGCACTGTTGATTATGATGGAGGTTCATGGGTTGTGATGGAGGTTCACGAGAGATAGAGGAGGGGCTCTCAATTCCTTCTATAAAATCCAACACACTTCACAATACTCTTCACCCCACTTTCATTCTCACTTTCTTTTACTTTCCTTCTCATTTTTCTTCTTCATTTTCCTTCTCACTTGTATTTTGTGGATCCAAATTCGGGAAAAAATCATCCACCATCAAGTGAGCTAGAGGAATTTTTTGAGTATTGTCGGGGTAAGGATTGGAATCCATCGACTTTCATTAATTTTATGTTGCATTGTCGTGATACTAATGTGGATCCCAATATGTTTCCGAATGCGACGTCGAATATCCCCATAACCCCAACCTTGTCGTTGATCAACGTCGAGGAATACTCCGTCGACGAGATGCATACAATTGACAAGTTGGACTTGTCCCCTCCCGAAACGAGTAAAGACAAAAGGAAAAAGGCGGCTCCCAGTGTGAATGATGGCGGATCAAAGAAGTATGGTCTCGAAGAGACGAAGTTGGTAGCCTGATGCTACATTGATGTGTCCGAAGATCCGGTGAATAGAGACAAATGGTCCGCATCTTCTGGGAGAAGATTGCGGAAAAATACAATGCGCTCAAATCGGCCTGGGTGTTGGAGCGTGACTAAGACAACCTCCGCAAGCATTGGGGCCGGGTTCAGACCGAGGTAGCCAAATTCGCTGGCTACATCAACAACCTCCATAAAATATGGCTGAGCATCCGTAGTTGGGAAAGCATTCGCAAACAAGCTCACGCCACCTTCTACAACGAAGAATTTAAACAGTTCAAGTACGAGGAGGTGTGGGCAATTGTGTGAAATCACCCCAAATTTCCGGCGGCTCTGACTCCTCATCTGGCGCGAAAAGAACCAAGCACACCGCCTCCGGCCAATACTCTACAAGCGGAGAGGCTGATGCATTCGATTTGAATACTTCGATGGATGAAAGTATTGACCAACAGTCGTTACTCCGTCCTATGAGACATAAAGCGACGAAGAGAAAATGGGATGAGAATGCTCCAGAAAGTAATGTTGGAAATTGAGACTCGCCGGTGGATAACATGAATCAGGCAGTGTTGCTCAAGAAGTACAAGAATGTGATTTTCAAGTACACTTCGGATATGAACGAAGTGCAGATTCAACAGCATACCAAGTTGTTAGCCATCCTTGAAAAGAAATTAGGAATAAATTAGGATTTAGAATTTTTTTAGGTCTTTTAATTAATGTAATTGTAGGATTTTATTTAAGTAATTTTTAGTTTTTAATTAATGTAATTTATGAATTTTAATTAAGTAATTTTTAAATCTTAATTAAGTACTTTTCGAATTTGCAGTCATTTAATTTATTTTACAAATTACTCAATTTAAATAAATATATAAAATTGAAGAATAATCAAAAATGTTGAAATGATAAAAAATAGTTGTGGCTGATTTGAGGCTGACTTGTTTGGGATTGAGATAAAGGTGTTGTGTCTGAAAAATGAAATACTGACGTGATAGCTGAAAATTGAGTTATAACTGGTTTTTTAGGCTGAGATAAGGATATGCTTATCCTAAAATAGAAAGAAATACAATTTTGATGGACAGTCGAAAAAAAATTTGTGATACACTTTTAGTATATGAGGTATCTAAAATGAAATTTATTTATATATAGGTATTAAGTGCCGTACTTTCAGTCTAATGAATTTTATCATGTTAGATGATCTAATTGATTTTCCGTATACTTGTAAATTGTAATGATCTACCGATTGTAAATAATATTTGGAAGTCGTGACTTCTGAAATTAGATTTCCATTCTCTAAATCATAAGATGAGCGCCATGATGCCTACTAATCTAAATGTTTAATTATGTGATTTGATAAATAGATAAAATATATAATTGAATATTTTAAAAATTAAATGATCCAATTAAAAAAATAATTAATTCAGTAAATGATTAATTAGTCTACATTTTTTAAGTCTATCTATTCTATCAGCGAAACAAACCAAACCCCTAAAATTTAAACATAATGTACACGAACTTCTCTAAAAAACATCAGCAGATTAGCTATCGCACTAAGGGCAGCGTTAACGCTGCCCCATTTCAGCCGGGAATGGGGGCCGCCGCATTGCGGCTGGGTTGGGGAGGGGAACGC
>JAYDZE010078503.1:0-25005 GCA_034509125.1 Monilaria moniliformis
TGTACATCAATATGTCGCGGATCATTTGCAGAGCTTTATTGTGATCACTCCATTTACTGTTAAGCTCCTCAAGGAACGAACCACCATGAGCAGCCTCTATACTTTTGGACATTGTCTGGAGATGGAATGTCATTGTTGACACAAGTCCTGAATAAAGCTTCTCCCCATATTTATGTAGTACCATATTGTAAGCATTTCTGATCCACAACAAACCTCCAAATCAGAAACCACATCTTTCATAGCTAAGAGAAAGATCAAAACATATATCTACAATTTCATGGACCAACTTAAACATAACAAAGAACGGAAACAATGGGACAAAACAAGGGTAATATTCAACTTAAACACTTACATAATTCAAGCAATTCCATGCTAATTCACCATCAGAAAATGAAACCTATAGAGAAGCAGAAACTAAAAAATGCATATTCTCCATTCTAGAACTCCAATAACATCATATTAAGCAACTCATACTCACTGGTTCCTTCAGAAAGCTACTTGCCAGAGTCTTACAGCCACTCAAGACAACAAAATCCATAGTCCTCGCACTAAACCGCTTTACACGTGACTCAATCCATACAAAACAGTTCAGCATTAATAACTTCTCTTCAGTTCCATTTTGCATAGGTTAGATTACTAAAATTGAGGCCATTTGAGGGCATCACATCACAACAACCTCAATCACCACAAAACAGAAGATAAAAGAAGTTCCGAAATCCTGCCTGAAAACACTAAATTACCATGGCGTCCATGATCAAAATGTGAAAAGATCAAGATACAATCCCCCCATCCCACCAAGCACTCTTTCAACCTCAAGAATAAATAAATTAGCCATTGATTTATAACTGAAATGCAAACAAATTCAGACAAAACCTCATTCTATCAAACATATCTTCTAACCATTTCCGCTCAAGACGAAGCCAACAAGTGTAATCAAATAATCAAACGACAGAAATAGCCGCTCATCTCTAACAGCGGAAGTCAAATTTAGCTACACATAGGGATTCTGCAGCTCAAATCAAAATCACCTAAATCACAGCTAAGTCCCTAAACAACTTTAACCCCCAGCTACTCATCCAACTACTGATACCACCAACAGATGCAGCAAATCAAACCAAAACTAATTTCAGAAGGAAAAAAAAAAACGCGAAATGAAATCGCCGAAAAAGTTAAAACAAATTGAGCAAAACCTGTATAACTCCTCGAAGCTCAGTCCACTAGCGTTGTGATTATAAATCTCATGAATTGCATGCTCTAGAACCTTCCAAGTCTTCTCTGCATACTTCGGATCCACCACTACTTTGTGTTTGAACGCCTCAATCTGAAAATTCCTCTTCTTCTGTCCACTACTCATCGTTTTACCCTAATTTTCCTCGAAATCGGAAAATTGATTCTCCGATTAATCGATTATTAGCAATTTCCGGTTTCAGATTATGCAGTTTCTGGTTCCGTTAATAAGGTGAGGCGCTCGAATTCGGAAAGCGAATATGGAGAAAGTTTGAGCTACACGTTAAGCTAATCCGCCATGAATGGATTTCGATTTTGAATGAGAGGAGAGAAGTATATAACAATTTCTTCTCTTATTTTATTTCCTTTCTTCTTTTCGATTTTTGATTTTAATTTATGGAAGTCTCAGAGGCCTTTGTGAAGAAGTTATGGGTTTCCCGTTAGGGATTGTTTGGGTGTAAAGAAATTAAATGTTTGGAAGGAAGGGAATGAATGGAATTTCGGTCGCTTGGTTGTTTCGCAACAACGCAATCCTTTTTCTTTTTTCTTTTTAAATAAATCGATTATCTATATTAGTTTCTCTTAGGGATTGTTTATTATTGATTGCATATATATTGAGGCTTTGTTTGATAGGATAGATTAGGCCAAGATTAGATTATTAATTATAACTAAACAGATAGGATAGATTAGGCCAAAATTAGATTATTAATTATAACATAGTTATAATTAATAATCTAATATTGGCCTAATCTATCCTATCAAACATACCCTGAGTATATATTGTAGTGATGTGATTATATAATTTTTACGACGAAATAATTTCAAACATATGTTGATGTGATATTATTGCGCACATAATAACAATTGATCATTTATTTGCATAAAAGTATTGTATTCGTCATTTACCATAGGTGCATGAATATGTGTGCTTTGAGAAATTACATTTCCATAATGGAATATGTTATAAAGATAATAAAATTACATTTCCATAATGGAATATGTTATAAAGATAATAAATAGACTCAAAGATTCAATAAAAATAATGTCGTCCTATTGAAATACAGAAGGCTTTTAGTAGCGCTCAACGAATCTAAGCCTTTTGTTTTGAAGCGCCAGCAAGGCTTTCATTCTTACTGTTCTGGATTCTGATCTACAATCTTTTTATGAAGATTCTTTTCGCAAATCGAATGTCATTTAAGTCGAAAAATGACTTTTGTTTCAAACACTATGTCTGCATTTTCTTAAGTTCGCTTTTGCGTAAAAGAATTGACTTATGACTTATGAGACGGTGGAACAAGAACATTTGCATGACTTGCGGTGTATATAAAACTACACAACAAATTTCATTTGTTGTACTTCCAGTAGATCATATTAAGTAAGTATATAGTTAAATAAAAGCTCAATTATTGGACGTAATTTAACATTCACTTGAATTTGTATTTTCTCAGATCACTTTTGAAATGTTGTAATTATACCACTACCTTCGTAATTTTCTAATAAATATTGATAGCATGGATCATTGTTCATAATAAAAGGCTTATAATTTGGGAAGTTTCAATATATTTTCTATAATGTACTCAACAATAGTGGGCCGCATGTCAATAAATAATTGGATTCCTCATTTGAGGCCCATTTGATCATACTGTATATGTTTTATGTTAATGTCCAAATGTTAACATCAATCAGAGTGGCGCAGCGGAAGCGTGGTGGGCCCATAACCCACAGGTCCCAGGATCGAAACCTGGCTCTGATAGTTCTAGAGTAGCTTCCTATTCCACTAATTTTCTGGAACGCAAATTTAATTTTTAATTTTTTTTGTATTCAATTTATTTCTTATTATATATAGTTATACATATTAAAATATATATATATATATATAGTTTTCATTTTCTTCATTTTTTCAAAGCAAATTTAAAATTTTCATTTTTTCCCCATTCAATCAATTTCTTATTATATATGTACCGAAAAGAAAACTAAATATAAATGATGTTACCTACTCTCAGTCAAGTCGCAAATAATCACTAATTTATTTGATAAAGTGTACCCATTATTGATAACACATTTTATAATTAAAGGATGATGAACATTGCATCCATATATGATATATCTCATGTTATTTTAATTTATTTTTCTTTCTTTGAGAAAGAATCGATGCATGTCATTGTACGTTGATGAGGTCGCAACAAACCATTAATTTCTTTTGAAAATCATGTGTTCCCATTATTGATATATATATATTTTAGACATTTACGATACATTTCTTTTCACTATTGATCGACTATTATAACAATTTGTACGAACCTATAGAATGGATGATTGTCATTGTCCCATTATGATTAACGCTTTGTCACCATCAAGATTTGATTTTTTTTTATTTCGTGGAGCCATTTATTTTGAGATATATTTCTCCCAAGTGTCGGCAATTTTGGTTTTGGATAATGACGTATAAACTAATAGACTATCCAAGATTTTTCAATTGGGATCTCTATCCCAACTTTTACAAAAGTTTCCCATCAATTTTGTTTTCCCTCTGATTAGTGATTCAATCAATTGTGTTTTAGTTTAATTTTAAAATTATTAACAAGGGCCGACTAATTCAAATACAATTTACAATTATTTTTTATTTATAATTGATATTTAGGATTAATAAATCCATTCTCAGAGTTATAATTTTGTTAAGTTTCAATATTTAGTAATAAATACTAATTAGGGGTTATTATGGAATACAACGGAACACAAAACAATATGGAGCATAGAATTCGAATGAGTGTTATGTTGTTTTTCGTACTATGTGAAATTATTGCTGCAAAAAATTTCGAGGTATGTAGTCAATTCACATCAAATTATGCTATTATTTCATAGTGATACATATTTATATAGAAAATTTTACTTTGATCTTGCTTAACTAGGCATGTTTATATTGAGGATATTGTTGGAAGCAACGTCGTCCTTCACCAAATGCATACAAAATTATTCATTATTTTATTTTTGAAATGTAAAAACATTTGAAATTCAATTTTGTACGCAAAAATTGTAAATTTTTTATGACGTTGAAATAGTTGGATGGTGAGCCATCTACATCATCACCAGATGACATGACAATGCACATGATTTCCAAACAAGAATCATAGACCTAGTTGATACATTTATGTTGAATTTTCGTAATTTTGTATAGTAAAAAATATAAGATAATATAATTATAAACTGTTATTGAATGGACACCATACACAATTAGTAAATATATTTACAAAATAAAATATGAAACGGTGACATAAAATAAATTATTACGTTACAGAGCTAGAAATCGAATCGATGTATCTAACTAATTTTTTTATTAAATAAAGCCACTAATGTTTCAAGAAAACGTGGCTTTGTCGTCGGTTATGAAGGCTGTACTTTCAATGCATTAAACCCCAAATATATAAGATGTTTCTGGTTTGGAATGTGTTGATGAGGCCAATTGTGGAAAAATGGATTTTAATTAGGACCCATTTTGTCGTTAGCAACCAAAAACTAGACCAAATTATAAGTTGATGATCCACAATGTTTGGGACAAATGGAATGGAATATCTAGGTTTAGCACTAATCTCTTCAAAAGGGATTTGAGCAAGACCAACCATCATGTTCAAAGAATATTTAGGTCGAAAATCTTTTTTCTATAAGTAAATAATTTATTACTCGACGACTATTTAATTATACGTTTTTTTTGGAATTTTGCATGCCCTAACCCTCCACCCCTTTTGACACCATCAGTACCTAGCTATTAGAGCTAGCTCGCACCCATCAACTTGAATAATTTTGGGACAAACCGAGCTAAGCAGAAAACTATTCAGGCATAATTTTTCCAACATAGCCCGATTCGATAACTGGAGTATGGTTTTTTTTTCTCAAGTTAAGTTAGGTCTTCCACGTCCATTCCACAAGCTATATATATGGGCAGTTTAGATTGACTCGGCCTATTTTCGGTAGCCTTACTTTGCCTTAGATAAGTCAAACATCCGAACATTACTAATTTCGACAGCTCTAATGTATGTTGGAGATGAAATTTAATGAGATTAGTTAATTATATTAATCAACATATGCAGTTAATATTTAAAATATCCCCATCATATACAAACATCTTGAATTGCCATCTTGTCTTGTAATATAAAAAAAATCTTTATGGTGAAGATGAGGATCAAGAATGAAAGTGATGCGTTACTTATTTGCTCAAGCTCACAACAACTGATGGCGCATTATTAATCATTTAATGTTTCTACAAACAAATCCATAATCTCTGAAAGCAATCACGTACACACTATGCATGTTTACCCAACAACAGAAAGCTGAAAGCGACAATCATTTTTGCATGAATTCAGATATTTACTTAATGCCAATTGACTGTTGCATTATTTCTTTCTTCAAAATATTTACCCTTGTCAATATGTTGCTATATTCATGTGGTTTGTCGTATTGATATCCTACAAACTATAAACCGGTTGATGAAATATATATAGAAGTTTTTGGAATACACGAATTTTAGTGTTTTTTGGTTTTTCACTCGAACTTTTTTTGAATCCAAATAAACGAACCGAGTTTGTTCTTCTAATTTTTTCCTCAAGGAACAATTCTGACCATATTCTGATCAAAATACATGAAATTGCTCTTTTTATTTAATCCAAGCATACATCATTTCGTCTTTAATGCAGGATATTAACACGTTAAAGCCATGTAGATAGTAATATGTCATGTGTAAGCCAGATCGATTTTAATTTGGTTGGAATTGCACGCCCAGGAAAAATCAAAAGAGCACTAAAGTTTTTAATCTATAGCCGAAAGTTTTTACCGCTTGATGTGACTATGCAATTCAACCATAACTGAACCCCTCGTGAAAAAAAAAATAATAATAATAATAAATTTCACCATAATTAGACACTTCAAAATGATTACAATTATTTGCGTATAACATGTAAAATGTGTTTATTAAATTAATAGACAGTAATCTAGATAACAAATCGTGATTAATGGGTTTATCGCCTCCCCAAAATGATTGAAAAGGAGGGAAATTACTTTGCTACCCCCAGAAAAAGAAAGAAAAGAAAATTTCATAAAGAAAGATTGGTTCCACACCCATATAATGCCCACTCATTGTGTTTGTTGCTTCATTCCCTTATCTTCTTCTCTCTTCTCTTTCCTTGAATTTCCTCTCACTCTATAATAATTTAATAATCCAGCTGCCAATTCCTCAAACGAATTGCTAGCTAGGTTACAGCTTCTGGAAAGAGATTTAGAGAGAGAAAGTAACTGAAAACATATATAGTCATAGATATATACAAATATAAACTGTTACAGTATCATTATGAATGATGGAATTAGCTCAATGCAAACACCTAATTTCCCATTGCAATTGCTGGAGAAAAGGGGCGACGACGGCGAGACGGCGTTGAGATCGCCGGAGACGAGCAAAAAGCCGCCGCCGAAGCGGCCGTCCACCAAGGACAGGCACACGAAGGTCGACGGCCGCGGCCGCAGGATCCGAATGCCGGCGACTTGCGCCGCTCGCGTGTTCCAGCTGACTCGCGAATTAGGGCACAAATACGACGGCGAGACGATCGAGTGGCTGCTGCAGCAGGTGGAGCCGGCGGTGATCGCCGCCACCGGCACCGGCACCATCCCCGCGAATTTCAACTCTCTCAACATCTCCGTCCGGAGCTCCGGCTCGTCGCTCTCCGCGCCGTCGCATTTCAGGAGCCTCGGCTATTTCAGCCAGGGTTCCGCGGCTGCGCCGATGAGCTTCGGCGAGAATAATCCGTTATGTTTCGCGCATGCCAAGCAAGAGCTCCGCGAATCGGAGGAGGCGGGGGAGAGGCGGCGGCCGGAGGAAGATCTGATCGCGGGAAATTACATGATGCAGTCAAGCTCGGGATCGATCCCGGCGTCGCAGGGGCAGATTCCGGCGACTAGTTTTCTAATGGTTAATGCGAATTCTGGCAGCAATCATTCAACGAATGCTGAATCGTTGTGGCAGTTTCCGTCAATGGGGAATTCCGGCGTGCACAGAGGGCGTTTCATGAGTCATCCGACGCCGATGGCGCTGTTTCCGGGGCAGCAGCTGATTACGGCCAATGGCGGCGGAGGAGGAAGCGGCGGAACGGTGGTGGACGGGAACCTAGGAATGCTGGCAGCTCTCAACGAGTTTAGGTCGTTGATTCCGGCCGGCGGAAGTGGCGGAGCTCATGAGAGCGGCCATGATCACCTACATCGTGCAGCAGCTCATCGCTCCTAAAAACATGATTAAGTAAAAGAGATCTATTAGTGTATGATTTTGTGCCCTAATTTTGAATTTTATCAATTTATTGATATTGATTAGGGTATATATATAAAATATCTATTTCATATATACGTAAGTGTTTAATTTGATCGAGTGAATTATGAACTCGTATTTATAATTATTCTATTTAATTAGTTCCGTTAATTCTGTACTAAAATTAGGGTTTAGAGAGAAATGCAGGAACAACGATATCAACTTGTACCTGTAAAGCCTTGATCATTGATATAGTATTAATTTAGGGTTTGATTTTGGGATTATTTAGCATTAGTTTCAATTAAATGATAATTTTTTTTTGAGAACATTGAATTCAATGATAATTACTTTATAATCATATCTCTTAACAACTCATCTCTCAAATTGGACGGGATTTCTTTTACTAATCTATAATGAATTAATGATGACTCCCCCTTAATTTCTCACATAGTTGTTAATCATATCAAGTTCATCAGCACTAATCTCCAATCCATTTGAATATTTGATGATACAACTTATACTATCTACTGGAAATTATAGCTCCAACTTCAAAGATTAATTTCTTTAGAAAATGTTCATGATTAGTACTTTGTATCTCTACGTTAAGTGACTAAACATGCATGCATCTCACTCACAACATGAAAAATTAACATGTTCCATTATAGTATATCATATCACTTATTCCTCTGCACTTAATTTGCGGTGATGATATTATATTATTTTACTCTTAAATTTGGCATATATCTGCAATGGGTAAAAAACAAAATTTAGATGAAAAAGGTACCAAATTGCAACATAGGATTGGGAGACCGGTGTAGCTTTTATTTATCATTATATGTTTGTATAATGTATTGGTTTTTGATGAGGAAATAGGCCTATATGATAATATTAACCACTGGACTATTGGTAAAAGATTGCAACAAAACAAGGGGAAAAAGGTACAATATTGCATATATTGGAGGAGCCCACACATGTACATTTTTTTAAATCTCTAATCATTTTCATCAGGTGGTCAATTAATTTGCTGCTGACCAAAATTAAATTGCCCAAAATTAGTAAGCATGCTTATTGTATACTGAGGGAACAATGACACCACCCCCTTTCTCATATAAGTTGGCTGCAGCCCTAACTCAGGCGGGTGGGTGGTGACCTGGTGCTCGCATGGGCATCGAGCGTAAATGGTACATGGTGCACTTTTCTACGTGAAATTGAACACCTTTATATATTTGAGATGAACAAATGGATGTAAGCACTGACAAAACCAACAAAGACATTGGTGTGGTACTTAGATCCATATCCGTGACATTGCGGAACTCAATATTAAACAACAGTGGAGTTTGAAGCCTACACCAATATTATTTTCTGCGTTCGTCACAGATTCGGCGTTCAAATTTGACACCTAAACTATAATATACGTGTGTATATAGATTGTTACTTTATATAGATTGTTACTTTTTCTTCTGGCATGGGATGACTTTCTTGGTATGAGACGAGCACCATCAAACTGGCTGTCTTTTAATAATAATACTAATTATTATTATTATTTTGTTTGTTTAGTTTGTTGTATAATATGGGCAGTACATCATTGTCATTCCTGTATATATCACTGTATGTAATCCCAGCAGATATTATTTCCTGCTGCTTCTAATTTTCAGGTACAAAATATATATTTTGGATGTCGAATTGAGAATTCGAAATGTCCCTCCTCATTTAATTTCCAAGTACATATAAAATTATTCGAAATTTTAAAGAAAGAAAACAAGAAAAAGCGGATGTAGCAATATTTATTTTTGAGTACATGTGAATTGACGATTATAGATACTATTTGGTGTATAATTGAAAAAAAAATCACTATATTCGTTTCAATTGAAACAATTCAATTCCTTTGGAGATATTAAAAATTGCGACTTTCTTCTTATAACAAAGAGGGAGCAAGGTTCAAACCTTATCGTCCATTCCGAAGTCACCAAAATAATTTACAAGCATCATATTTCAAGACGAGTCAAACTCGAGATGAATTTTTTTGGTACAAAATAGTAATTTATCTGGTATTTAGAAATTTTTTCGTGTTATACACTTTTGAATAAAAAAATTCTCCAATTTTATTAAAAGATATTACAAAAAAAGAATTGATTAATTCGGCCTGCTCTAGAGAATGCCTGAAACTTGAAGCCCAATAATGCTAATAACCAACCTCTTAGCCCATTAGGGTTTTGGCCCCAAAATAAACGAGTATAAATTGCTCTCTCAAATTAGTCGGAACCCTAGTCCCCATTACGACTGCGATCAGCTAGAGCAAGAGAGCGGATCGGCGGACTGACAACAGCGGCGGCGGAGGAGGCCAGAAACCATGGTGCACGTCTCATTTTACCGCAATTGTAAGCTGTTCTAGCACCTCTTTATAGTTCTATTGATATATGCATACACAATACACACTCATTTTTTCCGTGATTTTTGTGCGTTTGGTTCTGTGTGTTTCCGTTGCCATTTTGTATGTGATATGGTATGTTGTTTCTCGAGTTCATGATGAATAGCGATGTTGGATTTGGCAAATGCAATAAAGAGAGAGATGTATGTGTGTGTGTGTGTGTAATGATGGATGATTTTGTGCCTAGATGAAAAAGAGACTGATCTGCAGATTTCTCCTTTTTGTAGAGAATGTTATCTCAATAGTTGCTAAACTGCAGTATCAAACTTATTGCTTAATGTCTTTTACTAATAATCTGTCTTCTCCCTGTTTTTCCCTAATTTTTCATGCTGAAAGTCTTGAGTTGTAAGTTTTAGTATTAGTAGATGCTAATTAATTGGGAATATTGGCTGAGCTTGAATGAAATTAAAAATCCATTAGTTGTAATTAGACGAGCATTTGCCAAAGTAATGTCTATATAATATGAAAAAGAAACAGACAGTGAATGAGATTGTGCAAAACTTTAATAACATATCCCTGTTACAGATGGGAAGACATTCAAGAAGCCCCGTCGTCCTTATGAGAAGGAGAGACTTGATGCTGAGCTAAAGCTTGTTGGAGAGTATGGTTTGAGGTGCAAAAGGGAGCTGTGGAGGGTTCAGTATGCCTTGAGTCGTATTAGGAACAATGCTAGAAATCTTTTGACCCTTGATGAGAAGGATCCCCGTCGTATTTTCGAGGGTGAGGCTCTTCTGAGGAGGATGAACAGGTATGGTCTTCTGGATGAGAGCCAGAACAAGCTCGATTATGTCTTGTCCCTCACCGTGGAGAACTTCCTTGAGCGTCGCCTTCAAACTTTAGTCTTCAAGGCAGGCATGGCCAAGTCTATTCACCATGCTAGAGTCCTGATCAGGCAAAGGCACATTAGGTATTAATGATACATCTGTTTATACAGCTCTTTATAATACTCAATTTTTTGAATGGGTTTAAATTAACTTTGTGCCCCTTGCTTCTGCTAACAGTTTTTTCTCTCTGCCTGTGAGCTAGGACTGTAGTTCCAAGTTTCTATTGATGAACTCTACTTAGTAGAGAAGTGCATGAATATGCACTTTTTGTTGACCTTCACTCATGTATGTTTCCACATATTATAGATTGTAGCTGATGGTAGTTGAGGTTACCTGCAAAGTGATATTACTGTAATGTTTATTAGCTTAATCTGGAATGTCACGCGATGAAATTTCGTTTTTTTCTTGAAATTCCAGATTTCTTTTCTGGGGTCAATACTATTAACATGGATGGTGAATCATTCAAACCCTATGTCTATCCTCCCCATCTTGATTAGTGCTTAGTTTTCTGTCTCAGCCCTTTTTTATAAAGAACATCCATTAGTGTTCTTGTGTTACTCGAGTGTATACATGACTTAGGAACTCATCATAATAGAATCCAGCAAAGCAAAAGATTGAGCTTTTTCTGTAGGGTTTGCTCTCAAACAGGCATCTGTTATGTGTAACATCATGTGAATGGCATCCTTTTTGCTTAATTGTATGCATGCATGTATTTGTTTCTAGATGATCCCTTTCCTTGTTTGTATCTAGAAATTTGTGTATAGATCACCTTAGTCTACAATGTTAGCGTTTCAGTACTTGTCTTTGACTAGTTATATGCATCTCCAGGGTCGGGAGGCAGGTTGTTAATGTCCCATCTTTCCTTGTGAGAATGGACTCCCAGAAGCACATTGACTTCTCTCTCACAAGTCCCTTCGGTGGTGGTCGCCCCGGTAGAGTGAAGCGAAAGAACCAGAAGGCAGCTGCAAAGAAGGCCTCTGGTGGTGATGGAGATGAGGATGACGAGGAGTGAAGTGTAGGTTCACTTGGTTCATAATTTTACTGGTTGGGAGCAGGTTGATTGCGGTTTTCTTTGCTGCTTTGTAGTGATGAATTGTCTTTACATTATCAGTGGTTTTGTCGAGATATTAAGCGTTAGGATGGAGTTGTTTCTTTGACAATTGATGTTAAATTTTGCCATTTTTATCGAAGTTGGAACTTTTGTTGTTCTTCATCTTTCTTTGTATAAAACTATGATGAGTGAAATATGTAACGGACGAATGAATTCAAAATTTATAAGGTGAGAATGATAAATAAAAATAAATTTTGAAAATCTGGAATAAGTTTGTTTTTCAAAACTGCAATTTAAATCTGTATTTGGTGTCTTAATAATATTGTTTGCTTTGCACCAATAGGGTTGTGTTAGTGTTTGTTCATTGCCAAACATTTTGGAATATTATCAAGAAAATTAGAGAGGTACTACCACTTTCACTCTCTAATTTAATTTTCTTGATCAGAATATTTGGCAATGAACCGCCGTGCGAAATATTTAAAATTTATGACTCTTTTGGCTTTCATATTATTTCTTATTTTTTAATTTTTTGTTGTACTTGCACTTATAATGTTTTATAATTATAAAATGACATTGAAATAATTCTCACTCCTCTGATATTCAGGTATGTGTACAAATTATATATTAAAATAATCTCAAAAGGTGAATTGGAACCTGACCTGGCCATTTTTAATTAAATGCTACTCATAGTAAATTGAATTAATATTAGTAGGAAAATTCCCATCTCATATTTTTATCATTGATTTGTTCTCTCGAGTAAAATATGGATTTCAATGAGCTGTTGGTGTTTCTGTTTTATGAATTGGAGCCCATATCAATAAATTATCCAGATATATAATTATTTTTACAGCTAAGAAAATAATGCTGCGGTAGAAACCAACAAATATGTTGCCTTTCCCTTTCAAATCATGCAATCTTATGTTCCGTTCATTTCTATCATTATATCAGAAAAAAATGTGCATTTTATCAACCATAAATTTGAACAAGTCATGTGGCAACCACATGATATGACAATATGACGCACCATCTATATACGACTCTAAACTTCTGACATATTGGTTTAAAGGAAATGTTTTATTAACTAAGTTACGCATTGTCGTCTTAGTAGAAGACAGTCTTGACTCTTGCTTTTATCATTTTATTATGAGAAAGTCAAGATTTGTACTAAAATTTATATCTGATGATTACGAAAACCAACAAAATTATTAATACGCAATTAAAGTACAAGTTTAGATTCAAATCTTCACTGATCCGAAAACGAGACGATCTCACACAAGCTCATCTGATCATTGACAGATACACACAGAAACAAGGAGGGGGGTTTTAAACCTCTACCAAGCTAAGAAAATTCATTTTTTTATTAGTATAATATCATTGAATCTTTAGTATTTTATATAAATCGTTGTGCAAAAGTCTCAATCATAACAACAAATCATAGGATAATTATTGTTTCAAAACTTTAAACTCAAAATGTAGGATATATAATGTTGCTTAAACAAATTTTGGCGTCCCCCTAGGTGTGATACCGATGTGTAATTATAACCGGAAATGGAATACATTAGATGATAGGTTTATGTCATCCAATTATCCAGATGTAATATATCTATAATCCCCCTTGTGAAAACATGGTTATAGACATTTTATTCAGATGCGGAATTAAAAGATCAAATTCACATAAATTCCTATTGTAAAAGTGGTTGTTTGCCTCTTAACTTGTAGCACCCAACGAATAAAGTGAGCTAGCATTGGTGTCGGCATATTTTATTTCATAATTTGGACCTAATTCAAACAAATAAAAGCTTTTACTAACAACACTGTCACGTCCAATAGTATTTATTCTATTACATAACATATACTACAAATTATCATCATGTGGGCCAGCCACTGCAGTTGATAAGGTAATAATGATATATCCCCACACCAAAAGCAAAATTCACAATAAATGTGTCTAACAAGTGGTAGGGATATCTCAATTATGTTTTGGATCACAAATCTTAAATTTAGATTGGTAGCTATCTCCATCACCTAATTGTGCGTGCACAAATTTAACACTCCATTTTTGTTTGAGAGATTTTTCAAAAACAAAATCAAACTGAAAATCCCTTATTTCAGATAGTAAATTTGATTCACGAACGTTTCAATAATTTACTTAAGTTTGTCTCAAATTAAATGTTTAATGACAAGATGGTCCCTTACAATTTTTTATATTCTAAGGATTAGTCAAGGAAAACTATGTGACTACATAAATAGTATACAAACATTGGTGAGAATTCAATGCCCTGAAAAATCTAAGAGTTCATCCGCAAGGTTCGTCCACATCCACGTCCACGGAGGATGAGTCAAAGTCTAAAATCAGGTCAAAAGGCATAGTCCATAGACAACAGGTGAATATTCATGAAAGATAGAGGAGGCTAGGTTAGCCGAAAGATGGTTGTCGGTTCAAGAATGTAAGATACCCCTATTTTTTCCGAATAAGAAGGGGTAGAGAAAATGCCTCGATCTTAAGAGACAAAACCAAAACATGGTTATCAATTCAAGAATATAAGATGCCCTTATTTTTTCCGGTAAAAGGGTAGAGAAAATGCCTAGAGATGACAATTCGAGCACTAGGCAGTAGGACGAATATACAATATTATCTCTACAACTTCTGAGTCTTATAAATATTTTGTACTTCAATTGTTTTGTTAATATTTTGAAATTAGATAGAGATTTGATATTAGGAGTATTAAATCAGAAAAAAATAGCATTATAAATTTATTATTTTATTTAGTTAAGTGTACTACTAGAGGGACCACGGTAACAGAGCCTGTTTGATTGTTTTCCATTTGTACACATATTTATTTGCAAAAACGCTCCTCTTAAAATTTCCTTCAATTGGCAACAAAAATTTCAATAGTCTAATACCAAAAAAAAAAAAAAAAAATTGTTTGCATTTGTCGTCCCCCAAAAATGAATAATCAATATTTCTATAATCAATTATTCTTTTTAACCAAACTAAATTCTTGTTGATTTGTGATCTCGTCAATTAAAATTCTCTCTCTATTGAAGAATTACTAATAAATCTAAAGCAACCACGACCACTGACGAACACAAACCGGTTCTCATAAATACTGGAAGATGATTTCCTATCTTCCACATGAGTACTGACGTTGATTTTTTTTTTCTTGTAAATTTGTGATCTGTGGGCAGTGTTATAACTTTTATTAACAAAACTTATTATGGATAGAATTTACATGGAGTATGTAGAAACACAAAGAACTATTGCATGTTTTTTTTTTTATTGAAATTACAACTGGCCTAGATCATAACAATTAAAGTATTACACCGCACGAAGGCGAGACCACTACGTTGCACGCAGGCAAGGAAAATACACCGCATGCAGGCGGGATTTGAACCAAAAACCTCTTACTAAGAAGAGTCTTTGGGTACCTTAGTCTTGCCACTATATATTAATAAATATTATGCGTGTGTATATAATATATATATATATATATAAGATCATTAGGAACAATACGTGTGTATATATAAATAAATATATTTAGTTAGATCTGTTGAGATTTGGCTTATAATCTAAGTTTCTGTGTTAGTTGAATTTAAAAATAATTTTTGAATGCTGCTTTGACTAATTCTAACTTCTTCTGTGCTTCTATCTCTATTCAATTCTATTTACTTTTCCACCTAAATTTGATTATTCTTTTCCTCTTTCAGCTTTTGGTCTAAATGGAAATTGCATCTCAAAATGCCACTAGGGAAACTTTGGACATAGATGAGTTGGAGATTTTAGGTGATTCCAAATTCAAGAAAAGAAAAACCTGAGATGTTTGGAATCATTTTTCTATTGAGCAAGGCAGAGATGGGAAAGGAGGCGCTAAAATACAATCATTGCTTGACAGTGTATACATATGAAGGTACCAAATATGGAACTTCTACTTTAAGTCCTCATTTGAATGCATGTAAAAAGAAACTAAAGTTTGGAGATGTCAGCTCCATGTTTCTTGATCACGAAGGAAAATTGAACACTAAGATCAACAAACATGTCGTCAATGGATAATTAGGATTTCAATTGCATGGATTGAATATAAAAATAGGACAGGATTTTTGAAGTATATGAATATATGGGTATAAGGTTTGTAACTAGAAACACTGTTGTTGCTGATGTTATGAAAATGTATGAATCTGAAATTGACATTAAATAATATTCGTGATTTGGTATGTTTGCCTTCTGATATTTGGACTGGTTGCACTATTATGGGTTACATTTGTTTGACTGCACATTATGTGGATACAGATCGGAATTTGAACAACAAGATACTTGCATTTTGTGAAATACCCCCTTCTCGTTATGGTGCTGAGTTAGCTCAAAAGATTTATGATTGCTTGGTCAATTGAAAAATAGACAGAAAGTTTTTATTTGACCTTGGATAACGCTTCCGCCAATAATCATAGGGCGAAATTGTTAAAGTCACGACTTTTATTGCAAAGTTCTTTAATGTGCAATGGTGATTATTTTCATGTGCGATATTGTGCACATATTTGGAATTTGATAGTTCAAGAAGACTGAAAGTTGCTAGTGACGCTTTAAATAAGACGTGAAATCACCTGAAGCAAGGATGATTAAGTTTAGGGAATGTGTTAAACAAATTTATATTAAATCACTTATTCAATTTGCTTGGATGTCGCTACACGTTGGAATTCCGCATATTTGTTTCTTGATAATGAGATTAAATATCACTCTATTTTAGCATGCATGCATCCAATGATTTGTCTTTCAAGCAATGTGTGAATTCTTGCGTCCATTCTATGTCATTACTACCTTGATCTCAAGATCATCTTATTCAACTTCCGTTTTGTATTTTATGGAAGTTTGGAAGATTGCACGTTGCTTAGAAAGAAATTCAAAAGGTCAAGATGAAGTAGTGAAATTAATGAGTGTTAGGATGAAAGCGAAGTTTGATAAATATTGGAAGCAGTATATTGAAATACTTCCATCTTTGTTCCAAGATTGGAATTTCAATTTTTAAAATATTGTTACTCAAAGGTTGACCCCAGTTCTAGTAAAGAGAAAATTGATCACTTGGAGAAGTTGTTAGGACGGCAGTTTTAGTGTCGGAGTTCATATTTTGAACAAATACAAAAATAAACTTATTTCTGGAAAAAAATGCAAGCTCTTTTTATACATGTAATTTGGTTACATGGATATCTTTCAAATGGTAATATTTTATTTTATTTATACATCTTTTGTATTTACATAATTATTTTTGGAATTTCTAACATGATAAACTTATTCCTTAATAGATGAGGAAGATGATGAAGTTGAAGTTAGCGATGGAGCTCAACAAGCCTCAAGTTTCTCTAAAGTACAAGAACAATGATTCGAATATTACTTAATTAGTGTTTTATTATTATGTAGTTAATTGTTTGTGTTTTTCGTAATCTATGATTTAACATTATATATTAGTATTCATGTCATGTCCTGTGGCTTGATTTTTCAAATATTTATTTCTTTTTGAGGTAACCAATTCTATGTCTGTCGTACAATATGCCTTCAAGTTATATGATTGCTACTCAACTTTTTCATATTTTTTCTATAATGTATTTTTACTTACGAATAGGGTCATTAATGAATTATAGACATGTAAAATATATTTTTCTGTAAAATCTTTGGCTATGAGTGGCCGGTCCGAAATCGAGAGGGTTAGGATTATGGGCAACTTTTTTATAGTCCGAAAAGAAATCCAACTAGCCCGAATGTAGAAACTCGAAAAATCGAATGGATTAGTAAAAGACCATGTGGATTAGCTCGACTGACATTCCTAATAATAAGTGTCACTGCAATTCCGATTAACATATAAGATGTATCATTTTGCTTTCAGTCTAGTGTTGAAGAAAGAAAGCTCGTTTGGCCGGCGAAGTGTCGGTGGTGGGAATTTGGGAAAGTCGGGCCGATCGGGTGTCTTCATTCAAGCAACGGTACAGAAGAAGAACGAAAGGAAGTGAGAGGCCGGGGGTCGGGGAAAAGAGTTGAGTCGATCAAGCTCGACGATTGGAAGAAGCAAAATCAGGATTTGGCCGAAAATGGTCCCAACGCCCTTACGAGGAGGTAGTGATGAGTTTCACGCGCTGTAAGCCCGGCCCTGAGTGGCTTGGAAGATTGTGGCCAATCTGAGCGGTACCGTCCGTCCTACAGCCGCCCGAAAAGGAACTGAAATGATCTTGAATAGTAATCCTACAGCGATAAATAGAATCCTTGAAACCCAAGATCTCAAATCACAGAATTAAAATCAACAAACAACATGAGATCTCACCTGATTAGAAAACTTAGGGAGTTTATTTTGAGGGATTGTTTATATTTTGAATGACAGAATTGATTGATAAAAATAATTTAAACTAATTCTTTGTTTACTTTGATGGATTATGATAGATTGATCAAGTTTTAGTTTGTTTGATCATTTTACCCTTGAAATATTCAATTTTATATTTTATCAATCTATCTCATCATTCAAAATATCCATAGGATAGACTGATAAAAATAATCCAAATTAATCTAATATTTTTTGATATATTAATTAACGTTGAGCCTGTTTAATTATTTTATCTTTAAAAATAATAAATCATATATTTTATCAATTTATTATAATAAATGTTCTCTATAGCTAAATCTATAAATTTGAAAGGATTTTCCTAATCAAGAAAAGCAAATACGGAAAAAGAAATGTTGACATTCGTTTTCTTTTAGAAACTTTATTTTTCCCTAAATCGATAGACCACAACTAGACATGCATAAATTAGTCAAGAGCATAAAAGAGGGGGGAAAAAGCCGAAGCCCTCAAATCACGTCACCAAATGAAATACTTAATTATATGCTAAACAATATGATTACCTAATTAAAATAAGAATTTATTTGGATTCGTATCATCATAGATATGATTGTATTTTAATCAGTTACCTTGGAGCAGACACAATGAATTTCGGAGCACTAACCCAAAACCCATCATTCCACTACAGGTCAACTTCCCCTTTTTCCTTCTTCTCTTTTAATGAAAAATAGTTTTTTTTTTATAATTTTAATTTTTTATTCACAATGTACTTTAAATTATTGATGAATATTAATAGCCTCTTAAGTAGTTTAATATAAGTTTTAAAGTGTAGCACACCATAACTCATCTGTATTGGTTAATTATATAAAATTAACGTAAATATAGTAAAAATGAAAAATAATATCGCATTAGATAACAGGGAAAAAATAGATTCGAAAAAAAAAAGTTAGGACAAGCCTGCAATGTTACAGCTCAAAACATGGAATTTTGTTTGGAAAGACGCAACCACATACCCGGTAATTTTTATTTTTTTATTTATTTTTATATGTATACAAAAAGGACACCAAAAGATAGAAAATAGAAAGAAGGACAACGAAATATTTTTCTTTTTAGAGAAAAAGTTTAATAAAGAAAGATATTTTGATATTGGAAATGCTCTAAGGATTGTGACGTTTAAAACGATAAATGAAAAAAGAAAGAAAAGGAAACCAACCAATCCAATTTTGTGTATTTGTTTTCATATAAATCATACTATAGCCTATAGGGGCCTTCGAGTTTGGTTTGGTATCAAAATCAAACCTGATTGCAAAATACAATTTCATATTTCCAACATATTAATAAGAAAAAATAACTGAATATCTAAGGCCCTCTAAAAGAAAATATATATATCATTAGAGAATAAAACTAAAAAAGTCGGAACACATGAAGAAAGACAATGGCTTGAATCGTGCCTCGTCAGCTAAAGGAAAACATGGCAGGAATGGTTCGGCAAGAATGGACATTGACCGACTAGGATGGGTGAAAGAGGTTAGGATTTTGGATTTTCATTTAAATTCCTAAATTTGCTTCATATAAAGATTTTTGAAAAGGGTTATGAACATAAGTTAATATTATATTTCCACTTAAATATCAAAAAAAAAAAAACAACAATAAACTAAATCAAATCGTATAAATATAGTTTGATCTGATTTACGATTTAAACCAAATTATGAACAACCCTAATATTATATACTTTTTATACTATGTTAGTTGACCCTCGAAATTATTTTATTCCCCAAAACACATGTTTTTAGTATTTTCACCCTAATTTATGAAAATTGTCAAAATTAAAATATATTTTAACAACGGGGATGCCAGCAACCGTCGTATTGTTATTTTAATTTTTTTGGTAATCACTCTATTTGGACGACTTTATAAATCTAACACATTTCTTTTAGAAATTATAATGCTAATGCATGATTTCAATATTTTTTACAACTCAAACATGATCATAACGACTTAATCACGATGAGCCGTGCATTAATCAATGTCGTTTTTGGATTTACCCTTCTTTTGTTGTGAAATAATATTTTATATAATAATAAAGGTTATAATTATAGTCTGAACATTTACCCTTATGATGGTCTTTTAGTCTAAACTTAAAAATATTATTACATATTTATATTTATTGTTTACTTAATAGCATCGATCACAATTTTCAAATAACTAAGAAAGTTTTCATTGATATATTTGAAGTTATTTATAGACAGATTATTTATTTTGATGTCAGTTTCATGAAAACCTGTTAGTTTAAGTTGCCTACAAATTTTAACTTAGATTATTAAACGAGCAACATAAATAAATACACATTATATTTGTAATATTTTTAAATTCAGGTTAAAGTGTCATGGTGTCAAAGTTTAAACTATAATTTAAAAATAAATTTAATAATAATAATAATAATAATAAATAAATAAATAAATACGAGGAGAAAAACCGGTCATGCCTCATGCCTGCATGCAAATCGATTCCGTTTGTCATTTCACCCTTTTTTTTTTACCAAAGCAGCAATAAAAACGGAATAACTTTTTTCCCAATTCTACATCTTTAAAAATATTCTAACCTAAATAAAAGAAAAAGGGGGAAATATCGAATTCTACCAAAGAGAGGGGGACCAATACGAAAACAGCATCCAATTTTTCCCAAACCCCCCGTCTTCCTCCTTAATGACATTTACACCCCTATATTTCCCACTAACTCCAAATTTCCCTACCACCCCCACCCCCCAAAAAAATAAAAAAATCTACATAAAGAGCTCCGACTGCAGAATCATGTAGTAGTTGGCCGCCACGTCATCAAATTCCCAGAGCCCATTATCGAATAAATTAAACGAAATATTTTCCTCAGATTTAATCATTCCGAAATCAACATTATTATTTTCCTCGGAAGAGTAATTCGGAATCCCTAGCTCGTCGTCGGAAGCTTCTAGAAGGTGCCTCATGACCGACTTCACGCCCTCGTCTTCCTCGGCGGCGTGGTGGCGGTCCTCCACCGCAGGCGGCGGGGAGTCGAGATCGAGGTCGTCGGCGGCGGCGGGGGAGGAGATGGAGGAGAGCTCTTGCTCTAGGGTGCTGAATATGGCGGATAAGTCATGATTTTGTTGTTCTAGGGGTTCTTCTTCTTCGTCGAGGAGAGAGAGAATGTTGTTGTAGGGTTTGTGGCGCTTGGAATTTGATTCTTCGAAATGGGGGGTTTCTGTGTCTTGTCTGAGGCGTTTGGAATTGGATGGGGTTTCTGCCATGGGGAATGAGAGAAGTGCAGCCGTGGAGAGAGAGAGAGAGAGAGAGAGAGAGAGAGAAGATGAGGAGAGAGAATGGGGGTTGAAAGGTTTATATAGAACTGGAAGTCCAGTCAATTGGTTAAATCAAATCAGTGAAGTATGTAATTACAAATAATTAAATGTGTGTGTGTGTGTGTGTTAGAAAGAGAGAGAGAGAGAGAGAGAGAGAGAGAGAATCTTTATTTGAGAGATTATAGTGCTGTTGTAGACTTGTAGTGGCCACTTTTTTTTTCTTAGTCGGCAATTCCAAGAACACAGGCCTATTGAGTCTTGAATTCCACTATATATTGTTTATTTGTTGGCAAAATCAACATTTTTAGGTTTGTTAACTATTAAAGGATAAATTCACACATACTTATAATTTATCCAGTGACATTTTTTCTTCTATTTATCAATATTATCGTCTTTATTTGCGTTTAAGCTAAGTAAAGTCCAAACTTGTGAATTCTTAAGTTATACAGATTTACAACAATAATATAGACAATTATAATAAAAAAATCGAGATAGTACTGTTGGGTTCATTTAATAATAGAGTGAGAGTATTGCTGAGGCTAAATTTTTTGAGTTTGTATTCCATAAACGACATTATAATAGGTCTAATTTTATTACACTTATTTTTTTTGTGATTTATCCATTTTATGTGATTGAATTTGTCACAATAAATTTGATAATACCCATATGTGATATCATTCTGTATGGTTGCACATGTATGAAACAATCATATATGATTTTTTCAAATATTATTTATTCGTCACATTTGATTTGTATATTATTGCACGAAAATATAGATTTGAATATCAAATGCGAGTACTCATAAATGCAAGAAATAAAATCTAAATGGATTAATCTTGTAGGATGGGATTGGTAATATGCAAGGAGCAACAAGATTCATGAATAGAATGGATGAGTAGTACTATTGGGTTGGTTATAAATGAATGACCATGATGAGTTGATAAGAGGGTCTAGTACAGTTAGTACCACAAACCATTTATTTTTGTTATTATTGATTTCTTCTATTTGAGGGAAAATAAAATTTGAAATAAAAGGAGAAAATAATCCTGTGGGTCTATTTTATATATTTTTCTTTCACGTCCATCTACTTTTGTCTCACTCGACATGTGATCCCTCATCGTTTTTGTTTTCTTCTTTCTATAAAATACATCCTACATGATGTTACATCAGCTAATTAATACACTCGGTCGATATTCTAAATATAGTCCCATTGTTGAAGTTTAAAATTTAGACAGCGTCATATAAATATTTGAAATTTTAAATGAAAATAATATTATGTAACATATTCTAAAGTTGAAGTTATATTGATATTCAAAGATTGCGAGAAATGTCAGTTTGTAGCGTGATAAGTCGATTTTTGAAAATAAAAAATATGGTTTATGATATTTTTGTGACACTGATAAATTTTATATTAAAATATTACGTTTTAAATACTCTTGAAAATATATTTAAATATTAGGGTAATATCTGATATTTTCACAATTTTTAAATATGATTGATGCATGATATGTGCATGATCATAATTAAGTTGGGAAGTACTTCAAGGTTGAATTATAAATTTTACTAGTTTTATATTTTAGGTATTAGGTATAGCTGCTAGCCTGCTAGAGTGATCTTAGTCAAATCAATTTTATAATCTCAAATGGTAGACGTTTTATTAATTAATAATTAGATGAGCCAAGCTTTTGACATTGACAACATTATTACATGATTGAGTTTTGTGTCATGATCAGAAATTTTAGTTGTTTACTAAATCACATAAGTATTCCCTTGCTTCTAATTATTTTCTTAAAAACATACTTCCTCCGTCCACCAAAAAATAGTCTTATTTTTCTATTTTGGTCCATCTACCAAAAATAGTCTCATTCAATTTATGGAAAATTTCTCACAACACAATACCTCTAAACATCAATTTATTTACAACTTATACCACTAAAACCCACCACTTTTTTATGTCTCTCTCCTACTTTATCAATCATTTTTTTCTCTCCAATCATTTTTTCTTCCTATCTCTTTTACTTTACCAATTGTGCATTAAAACTCGTGTCGTCCACCAATAAGACTATTTTTGGTGGACGGAATGAGTATATTTTATGATAATTTTGTAGTTCAAGACTCACAAAATAATATTTATTTGAATAGGTATTCGTCGTGTTGTAATATTTTCTTATAATGTCAAATAAATTGAAAAGGTAATATTTGGAGGATGATGAGAGTGAGTTCAACACACTTATAAATTTATAATTTCTCTAAAATTCAGAACAAATAAATAATTGGATAAAAAAATCGTGCATGTGTGTACTATTAAAAAATGTGGCATTATCTCCTCCTCTTCTTCTATTTCTCGAAGATTTGTTCTCCTTTCAATATTTACAAATAAAAAAATAAATATGATAAAGACTACTATATATTCTTTTATAAAAAAATTTAAATTACAAGTGGTCAAGACCATAATAATTAAAGCACTACAACGCACGAGGACCGGATCACTACGTCGCATGTAGACGAGACAACTACACCATCATAAAATAAAAAAAATATACTACATGCAGACAAAATTTGAACTCAAAACCTTTTATTACTGATAATATTTGTGTGAGTCAGCCTTGCCAGTTAAATTACGCCTCGTTGGCATTATTTTATAAATTTGACTTATTTTCATTAGTTGGACTAATCAGCTTCTTACTAAATGGACAACTATTTTGAATTGAGTGTACGTGGTGGTTTTTACATCGTTAATTATTATGTTCTAATCAAGAAGATGCGACCGTTGACCCTAAGTATATCGCAATAATATTTTAAATTTAATTAGTAGATAATAAAAATCGAGCGAGCAGACAATGCTCATCAATATGGACAGAGTTCCATTTTGTTAATTCTAGATTACGTGAATACCGAAATTTCTAATTTATTGGTTAATTTTTTCTTAGTATTTAACCCATGCACTTTGGAGATCTAATTTTGACCACCTCGAGAAAATTTCCGGTGTCAAACCCTCAAAATAAGATTTAATTAAAATATTAATTAACATTTAATGTTCTCTAGTATTTAACTCTTTTAAACTATGTACGTGCAGTGGGTGATTCAGAACTAAAAAATAGAGAAGCGAAATAAAATGATGAAAATAAATAAATATAATATTCAATATTTTCCAAGCTTTTGAATCTTCCTACGACACGTTTATCTATCTCTTTCTTTCACTCTCACGCAATCACACTTTTTTTTTCTCAGTTTCTCCCCTACAGATTCGATCATTCGAACGAAGGGACAACCATGGTGATTTTATGGTGACCCTAAGGAAAAATTAGTTGTCGGAGGGTCGGCCGCCCCCTCCCGACCCCCCTACATCCGCCACTGCACCACAAAATTTTATTTTTATTGGAAATAATATATATTTGTTTGGCCTAGGGAAGCATCTCTCTGTCAATTTGATCTCTAAAACCGGATCCGAAATCTATAATAGATATAAAAATAATAATGAAATAATAAGACACAAAAACTTGTGCCAGTACTGCATGTTCGTGAATAATATAACACAATATAT